>MJUT01001591.1:19834-45656 GCA_002080005.1 Gigantidas platifrons | reverse complement strand
GACTTTTTACCCTGTATTCCACTTGTTTATTGTTATCAATTCAACAAATAAATCCTTTTCATCAGTTTTTCTACAATATATGCATGAATATATTTAAGTCATGTCCGCTGCCTTGCTTCTGTTTAATTAGGAAATAAAACAGTTATTTAATGGGTGTGGATGCAATAGACCAAACTATTTGTCCTTCGGTGCTGGGAATGACCAAGTGTTCTATTGCATTCCATTAAATAACTGTATAATATATAACATAATCTCTCAAATTCAAATCCGGAGCTTTCGACCGGTCAAGCCGGCCTTCTTCAGCGGAACTTTATCATGCGTTAGTAACAACATTTACAATCACAATGAATAACGTCACAATTTACAATTGAATTTTCGGGAACGAGAACGTCACGTTTTTGTATTTATTCTGTGCGGCTTGTAAGTCCGTAATTTTTTTATCCATAAATTTTCTATTGTCTGTCTATATATATCATCTCCACAAATTTTTTCAAGAGCAACTATTTCATAATCGTTGACTGAGTGGTTCGCAGAATTAAAATGTAATGCAACAGGATCTGGTTTTTGTCTTCGAATTAAGCAAAGGTTAAGTAAATGTCTTTGATAAAGAGTATCACTAGTCTCCCCTACATAAATAAAGCAGTCGCAACTTGCAAAATAATGCATATACCACATTCGCTGTCGTACAGTTAATAAACATTTTCACGCCAAGTGTCTTCCCTTCATAGTTTCCAAAGAATTGCGTGTTGCGTACATACGGGCATATTGCGCAGTTTCGTCCACAAGGTTCACATTTATTTGGTTGTTTAAAGTACATACTATTATGCTTTTTGTGCACTAAAATGTCTTTCAGGTTTTTGTCGCGTCGAAATGCTAAAATAGGGGGTTTGTCAAAGACTTTTTTCATTTTATCGGATTTGTATAGCATCGTCATATGTTTCTTAATAGTTTGCCGGACGTGCGGTAAGTCTTTTGAGTAAGTCAAGACCAACGGCACCCTGTCTGTCTTGGATTAGGTTACTTCTACTTAACTTGTCCACTTTTTGTAATTCATGCTCAACGGTACTGCCTGAATATTCGCGTTTACTTACAAAACGTCCAAAAACTCTAATTTATTGTTGAAGTGTCATAAATCTACTTGTATGCGTTGATGTATTGAATTCGCAGTTTTGTGAAATTTTTGCAGTTCATCTATTCCATCTATTCATAAGCCCTATATGTCGTCTACAAATCGGAAGTATGCTAAGGGCGTTTTTTCCGATTTTTCAAATAAAGATTTTTCCCATGTTCCTAAAAAAGTGCACGCATAGTTCATACCTAAATGCGAGCCAATAGCAGTTCCTTCAGTTTGTAAATAATGTTTTCCGTCAAATGAAAAGTTGTTGTTTTCGAGCACCATATCCATCATGCGCAGTACTTCATCTGTTGGTATGTTTTTGACCGGTCTATTGTCCAGAGCTTCTTTTACGGATTCCCTTGCTTCTTTACGTGGTACTCTGGGGTATAAAGCTTTTACGTCCATACAAAACATGATACAATTAGTTGGCAAGGGTTGTGTAATACTTGACAGTTTATTTAAGAAATTGGTTGTGTCCTGAATATAAGATGGCAATGTTCTAACATGTTCCGCAAGTTCGTGTTCTACAATTTCAGCCATATTAGCAGTAGGATGTTTTCCGCCATTTACTATTGTTCTCAGCGGAACATCGTTTTTGTGAATTTTAGGGTTTGCTTGTAACTTTCCGAATTTAACGTCAGAATAAACCAAATATTGTTTCATCTCTCTTGTAATTTAAACATATCATTTGCTAATTTCTTCACACTTTATTTTCGATTTTCCGTGTTAGATCAGTGGGGACCTCTTTATATGTTGAATTATCATTCATTTCCTGTAGCAAACCGTCTGAATACGCTGTCGAATCTAAAACCACGATGCCTGATCCTTTATCGGCAGGTCGGATAATAATTGAAGTATCGCTTAAAAGATCTTTCATGGCCATCTCCTCCGAAGAAGTGATGTTCATTTTGAAATCGAGATGTAATCCCTTTATAACATCGTCTTTTACTTCCTGAATGTAGCTGTCTAACCACTTATCGCACCCTTTATCGGGAGTCCATGTACTATGCTTTTTAAAAAGAATTTCCTCGGTATCAAAGTTGTTGTATTCATCTGTGCAAAAATATTCTTTTAATCGCATCCGTTGTTCCCATGTTTTTAGATCAGCGAGTAATTTTCCAATATCAATTTTCCGTCTGGTCGGAACAAATTTTAAGCCTTTCGTTAATAGTTTCTTTTCGGGATCCGAAAGTATTCTTAATGATAAATTTATAACTGCTTCATCGTCACCCATATTATTATTTGTAGAAGACTTTTTAGATTTTAAACCATTTACTAAAGTATCAGAATCAATATCCGCTATCTCAAGTGATGTATCTTTTTCTTTAGAAGTTTTACAATTACATGGTCTTTCAATTGTACGTACAAAATCAAAATGATCATTCAAGTTTTGGATAGCAATAAACTCCTTCCTATGGTCACATTCATGATCTAAAGGAAATTTTATCCATTGCAAACTGTTGTTAATTTTCTTTTGTATAAAAATGTCTAAATTATATCTATAAGCTGTTGCTATGACTTCTGCTTCCGTAGCCCATGATTCTACGATGTCATTTTCTTTACCCATATTTATCAAATGTTGTTGAAAATTGCCGTCAATATATTCTGCGTAAAAGTTTGTATTATGACTTAAAGTGATAGGATCTACGATTTTCGTGTTTAATATTAAAATCGGTAAAACGGTGAACTATAACGACCAGTCCATAGGTATGAACTAAAAATGCTTAAAATGTCAATTTTATAACTTTAATCAACGTAATTAACAGACTAAAGTTGATGGCTTTTTATCGTCTGTACGAATCCCGCTCATTAATTATGCAAAAATGCGATCCCAGCATGGCCTGCTATGACCTCGACCTGACCAAAAAGAATCATGGAAGCTGATTGCATGTTTTATCAACAATGCGATATTTATTATATATAACGTAGATTGGAATCTAATATTTGAATAAAATCCATTGTTAGGTAATAGTAAACCAATTCTGAAAACTTTCACGAACCTCTCAATACAGATATGTGATTTTACAACACACACTACAAGGAGTTTGAAAAATTATTTTTAGAAATGACCGCTGAGGCACGGTAGAGGGATATTATTTTGTATAAACAGTTATATCGTGAGTTCCTAAGGTCAATGAATCCTTTAAACTCGTCCAACGGTCATGCTCCTTCCCTATATTTATATTGGATTTCGCATATCTTGCTATAACTTCTTTACGATTTCTTTTGCGAGCAGAATCTGTCAATGTAGCAGGTCTACCACGTTTAGTTTTTATTTTGGACGACATGTTGTATTATTGTGCGCTTGCGCAGACATAAGGTCAAGCCTTAGGTTATATATATATAGAAATCGATTTTTTGTCACTGACAAAAATTCACGAACTCTTGTTTCAAGTAAAAAATCATTGACAAGTTTGATATAAAATCATATATTTTTTTTAAATTTAATTACTGAAGGCATGATATTTCCCTGATAAAAATGAAATGTATTTTTAAACGAAAATCGTAGATCCTATCTCTATTGTACTACTTCTTTGCGTATTTGTGAGTGATAGATTTGCGCATCATAAAGTCCGTGAGACACAGTACGAAAAAAACAGTTACCGTCCGCTATAATTTTCACTAAATCCGTCTTCTGTCGATCTGTTGGTTCCATTATTTGTATAGCTGAAGATGTATTGTTCGTATTTACTCTTTTAAATTTTCTCAAAGCCTTTAATTTATGTTGCTTGTTTTTTTTCATTTGTGCACCTAACTTTGTTTCTCGGTCTCGAAATACTGACAATATCTGATTACAGTCATTCTTAGATACTTTAATGTGTTCAATATTCTTGGTGATAATTTCAGCAGTCTTAGTGATCATATTTCTACATACATCTATATATATGTAAAATGTTAATATAGCCGTGCGATTGACGAATATAATAAAAAATTTGCAGAAACAATGTTATCCGGAACAATTAATAAATTTTGGCATTTCGAAAGCTTTAGAAAAAGGTCCAATACAAACATCTAATAGACAAAGTGAAAAACAAGAAGTTATTCCGTTCGTAACTACTTATAATCCAAGAAACTTCAATATTTTTGGATATATGAAACAAATTGAAAATAATTTAAAACTTAGCCAAACCATGGATAATGTTCTACAGAAGAAGAAGATCATAAACAGTTAAAAAACAATCTAAAAACCTCAAATGTATATTATCATCTTCAAAGTTTGATTCTATTGAAGCGACAGTGTCCGTACAGAAATGCAGTGATAAAAGGTGTAAAACATGCCCCGATATTGTTAATTCGTGTGAATTTACTTTCAAAAACGGTAAACACTTAAACTTAAACAAAATATTTCATGTAAAACAAAAAATGTGATATATTCTATTATATGTAAAAACTGTGATGAGTTTTATGTCGGGGAAACACAAATGGAATTAAAGGCTAGAATGACTTTACATCGACAGCAGACGAATAATCCCGAACTTATAATACTGTGTGCCAATGAACATTTCCGTCAATGTTTGGGAGGACATTTCCGTATTTTCCCCTTATATAAAGTTCACGGCGGAGATTCTTTAAGAGGAGAAAAGGAAAAACTGTTAATCAATATTTTAAAGCCGGGTTTAAATGATAAATGATTGAGAATTGTTCCCCGAAAATTTCCCCGCATATATAGTTGAACTGTAATAATAGTCTCCCCTTGTTTTTATTAAGTTCACTCTATTGTTGACGTCTTTCTATTGTTTACTAATATGAAAAACATTTGAATTATTTATTGTACCTGATGATCTGTGCTATATAAAATGTGATTGAAGTTCCAGAATTCTGTTTTAAAAAATTNTTTTTTATATATATATATCTGAAAAATTGCTGAAGCTAACAAAACACACCAAGTGATTATGTTCACATTGCTTTCTTTTCTTTTTTTTTAGTATGCAGAAAAACACAGGGTAGAACAGATGCAAGAAGAAATGATAGAGATGCAGGTAGTTTTCTCATACCGATTATTCAAATTAGACAGATTTAAATAAAAAGAAAATCAGATTGGAATATTCTCTTCAAAACTCACTGCACCAAATTAAACCAAACTTGGCTGGGAATCCCGATGGTCCTTTGGAAGTCCCCTGTCAAAACTGTGTTGAAAGCACTCCTCTCCATTCAAGATGGCCATGGTTATTATGATAGAACTTTCTTTACTTTATTTTAAGTCGAAATGAGCTCAAATTTTAAATGCACCTGCATTACAATTATTAGTTCTACCTATCATCCAGACTTTTCTGTGAAATTGTTGTTGGCCAATTTATACAAATTATGAAAATAAATATTCTCCTTGGAAACCTGGGCTGGGTTGACCTTTGGTTGGTACTCTTTCAAATATGGCTGCCATTACTAAAAGTAAACTTTCAATAAATGAAAAAAAAAGAATCAGCTGAAGTTTGATGTTGTTCCGACATTAAAAAAAAGAAATTTAGAGCTCAAATTGAAAAGCAGGTGAGCGAATACAGGCTCCTTGGAGCATCTAGTTTTATAAATATATGGTGGTATGTTTTATTGCTATCTACAAACAATTGGTGCAACTAATTTGTATATTTATAGAAGAGACATAAGGAAGAAGTAAATAGACTAGAGGCAGAGAACAAAGACTTGAGGAAACAGTTGTCACTGAAGGAAAAAGACACTGGTAAAAAGATCAAGTGGAAGGTAAAACTTACATTAAATGAGGTTAAACAGATGATTGTCAATATTAGCTAACGCAAACCAGGTTAAATCTGCATACACATGTACATGCAATTAAAAAACACATGCAATGAATTGATTCAACTCAAAAAGACCATACACATGCTATTACAAAAATTACAAAAGTATAAACATGGTTAACTGACTTCTACATAGAAAGTAAACATGGTTAACTGACTTCTACATAGAAAGTAAACATGGTTAACTGACTTCTACATAGAAAAACAGAAAGTGTTTTAGAGTTAGTATCTCTTAGTTATGAACATCCAAATAAAAGTGTATAGAGACATGATATTAAAACAATCATTAAATTGTTGGAATTAAATTTACATACTATAAATTCAGAAATTATTGCGATGTTTTTATTATTGCAAAAAATGCTACTGATGTGAAATCGCAATAATTAAACCTCGCATTTCGGAATCATAAGTATCCATTTGTACTGGAGGACTTCGCAATAATAAAAATTGCAATCTGTGAAAATTTTCAAAGATCGCAATAATTTCCGAATTTACAGTATATAATAACAACCTGTCACTACTGAATTAGAATGAGTACACGGTCAGGTCAAACAAAAGACTATGAAATTGGTATTTGCTGCTTCTCTGCTAAACATATAACATCTAGGAGAAATAGCAATCACAGGTTTGGCTCGGAATCAGAATAATGTGTCCAAGTGGAGTGACATGTGTATCCGTGGACTATTGTTTCAGTGAGCTAGCACTATAAAATCCAACCAAGTACATTGGGATAGTATAAAACGGACATCATCATCATCATCTCGTCAAAATGTAACTTGTTCTTGCTATGATAATAGCTGAAAAAATTGCTCCTTTGGTGTTAAACAACAATCATTCATTCGTTATATCATGTGATTTTTATTTATTTACAGAAATCTTTGACAGACATGTATTCTGATATGTTAGATGAATTGGAAGAGTACGACTCCACTTATAACACACAAGACAATTTACCTAGGGTATGTGTTCATTCTGTGTCATAGACTTATAACACACAAGATAATTTATCTAGGGTATGTGTTCATTCTCTGTGTCATAGACTTATGACACACAAGACAATTTACCTAGGGTATGTGTTCATTCTCTATGTCATAGACTTATAACACACAAGATAATTTACCTAGGGTATGTATTCATTCACTGTGTCATAGACTTATAACACACAAGATAATTTACCTAGGGTATGTGTTCATTCTCTGTGTCATAGACTTATAACTCACAAGACAATTTACCTAGGGTATGTGTTCATTCTCTATGTCATAGACTTATAACACACAAGACAATTTACCTAGGGAATGTGTTCATTCTCTATGTCATAGACTTATAACACACAAGATTTAATTTATCTAGGGTGTGTGTTCATTCTCTGTGTCATAGACTTATAGCACACAAGATTTAATTTATCTAGGGTATGTGTTCATTCTCTGTGTCATAGACTTATAACACACAAGACAATTTACCAAGGGTATGTGTTCATTCTGTGTGTCATAGACTTATAACACACAAGACAATTTACCTAGGGTATGTGTTCATTCTGTGTCATAGACTTATAACACACAAGATAATTTATCTAGGGTATGTGTTCATTCTCTGTGCCATAGACTAACTCACAAGACAATTTACCTAGGGTATGTGTTCATTCTCTGTGCCATAGACTTATAACACACAAGATAATTTACCTAGGGTATGTGTTCATTCTGTGTGTCCTAGACTTATAACACACAAGATAATTTATCTTGGGTATGTGTTCATTCTCTGTGTCATAGACTTATAACACACAAGACAATTTACCTAGGGTATGTGTTCATTCTGTGTGTCATAGACTTATAACACACAAGATTTAATTTATCTAGGGTATGTGTTCATTCTCTGTGTCATAGACTTATAGCACACAAGATTTAATTTATCTAGGGTATGTGTTCATTCTCTGTGTCATAGACTTATAACACACAAGATTTAATTTATCTAGGGTATGTGTTCATTCTCTGTTTCATAGACTTATAGCACACAAGATTTAATTTATCTAGGGTATGTGTTCATTCTCTGTGTCATAGACTTATAACACACAAGACAATTTACCTAGGGTATGTGTTCATTCTGTGTGTCATAGACTTATAACACACAAGACAATTTACCTAGGGTATGTGTTCATTCTGTGTGTCATAGTCTTATAGCACACAAGACAATTTACCTAGGGTATGTGTTCATTCTGTGTGTCATAGACTTATAACCCACAAGATTTAATTTCCCTAGGGTATGTGTTCATTCTCTGTGTCATAGACTTATAACACACAAGATAATTTATCTAGGGTATGTGTTCATTCTCTATGTCATAGACTTATAACACACAAGATAATTTATCTAGGGTATGTGTTCATTCTCTGTACCATAGACTTATAACACACAAGACAATTTACCTAGGGTATGTGTTCATTCTCTGTGTCATAGACTTATAACACACAAGACAATTTACCTAGGGTATGTGTTTATTCTCTGTGTCATAGACTTATAACACACAAGACAATTTACCTAGGGTATGTGTTCATTCTCTGTGTCATAGACTTATAACACAAGACAATTTACCTAGGGTATGTGTTCATTCTCTGTGTCATAGACTTATAACACACAAGATAATTTATCTAGGGTATGTGTTCATTTTCTGTGCCATTGACTTGTAACACACAAGACAATTTACCTAGGGTATGTGTTCATTCTCTGTGTCATAGACTTATAACTCACAAGACAATTTACCTAGGGTATGTGTTCATTCTCTGTGCCATAGACTTATAACACACAAGATAATTTATCTAGGGTATGTGTTCATTCTGTGTGTCATAGACTTATAACACACAAGATTTAATTTATCTAGGGTATGTGTTCATTCTCTGTGTCATAGACTTATAACACACAAGATAATTTACCTAGGGTATGTGTTCATTCTCTGTGTCATAGACTTATAACACACAAGATTTAATTTACCTAGGGTATGTGTTCATTCTCTATGCCATAGACTTATAACACACAAGACAATTTACCTAGGGTATGTGTTCATTCTGTGTGTCATAGACTTATAACACACAAGATAATTTACCTAGGGTATGTGTTCATTCTGTGTCATAGACTTATAACACACAAGATAATTTATCTAGGGTATGTGTTCATTCTCTGTGCCATAGACTTATAACACAAGACAATTTACCTAGGGTATGTGTTCATTCTCTGTGTCATAGACTTATAACACATAATACAATTTACCTAGGGTATGTGTTCATTCTCTGTGTCATAGACTTATAACACACAAGATAATTTATCAAGGGTATGTGTTCATTCTCTGTGTCACAGACTTATAACACACAAGATAATTTATCTAGGGTATGTGTTCATTCTCTGTGTCATAGACTTATAACACACAAGATAATTTATCAAGGGTATGTGTTCATTCTCTGTGTCATAGACTTATAACACACAAGATAATTTATCTAGGGTATGCGTTCATTCTCTGTGTCATAGACTTATTACACACAAGGTAATTTATCTAGGGTATGTGTTCATTCTCTGTGTCATAGACTTATAACACACAAGATAATTTTTCTAGCGATGTGTTCATTCTCTGTGTCATAGACTTATAACACACAAGATAATTTATCTAGGGTATGTGTTCATTCTCTGTCATAGACTTATAACACACAAGATAATTTATCTAGGGTATGTGTTCATTCTCTGTGCTATAGACTTATAACACACAAGATAAGTTATCTAGGGTATGTGTTCATTATTGTGAAATACATTTATTTTGTTGGTTTCTTGAGCTTTTTATTGCCATGAGAATGGGAAATACATATATAAAAAATTTATATGACTTTTTGTGTATTTTATTTTTATGTCTGTTATCTACTATAGGATTCTCTAGAATGCCCTTGAAATACTGAAATATTTTTGACAATGGCATTTAAAACAATCATGCGAAGTCAAACTACATGTACATGTATAACCTTAACCAAGCCAAGCCTTGAACGTATTCAGTATCTATTGCCATATCAATATTGAAATTTACGTGTAGTGTGATTTTGTATTACACATCAGGCTCACTCGTCGCAACTTCGGCTGATTCCGTACCTTCATCAAACCTTGTCCGTATTACAATAGCTCCCATTGGAACTACTTTTGGAAATCTTCAATGAAGGAGGTATTAAAGTAATTTCACTTTCGAATATTTGTCCAATAATAATATATTTTCATTCGTCGCTTTGTCAGCTGATTCCGTACCTGCATCAAAGACCAATATTTTTCAAAGCAAACTCTATACACTCATCTATTGTCGCCATTTTAGAACTTATTCGCGGTGCGCAATGTTTGATTGAAGTGATACGGTCTTCTGGCGCAGATATGGGACGTGTAGACGCATATCAAATACCGTATTACAGCCGAGGGATTGAGGAAGAGAAGCGGACTCACCCGGGGTTTGCCGATTGACATCAGGCTCCTAGCCAGAATTTTTTCAGAATCCCGACTTCAATAATATTTCTTGGTTTACAAGGTGGATTTTGAACGAACCTTCCAAGCCCCTTGGGTGTAAATATGGAAAATGAAAGTATTTTATGTTTTCCTTTGGCGATTAAGTGTTATTGTCTTTGATTAATTATACCCCCGCTCCCCAAAGGGGGAGGGGGATATACTGTTTTACGTCTGTCCGTCTGTCCGTCCTTCCGTCATTCCAAGATATTTTTCTCAGTAACTATTGACTGCAGAAATCTGATATTTGGTCACAAGCTTCATATAGGTATGCCATATTGTGGGTAGCGTTTTTGGACCTGTCAGATTCCTACTTCCTGTTTGCCGACTTAGTTGGTTTTTATACACATTGAACATATATGGACATTTTTCATCACATTTTTCTCAGCAACTATTGATGGCAGAAATCTGATATTTGGTCACAAGCTTCATATAGGTACCCCATATCGTGGGAAACGTTTTTGGACCCATCAGATTCCTACTTCCTGTTTGCCGATTTTGTTGATTTTTATACATATTTAACATATATGCACATTTTTCGTCGCATTTTTCTAAGCAACTATTGATGACAGGAATCTGATATTTGGTCACAAGCTTCATATAGGTATGCCATATTGTGGGTAGCGTTTTGGACCTGTCAGATTCCTACTTCCTGTTTGCCGACTTAGTTGGTTTTTATACACATTGAACATATATGAACATTTTTCGTCACATTTTTCTCAGCAACTATTGATGGCGGAAATCTGATATTTGGTCACAACCTTCATATAGGTACCCCATATCGTGGGAAACGTTTTTGGACCTATCAGATTCCTACTTCCTGTTTGCTGATTTTGTTGATTTTTATACACTTTGAACATATATGCCCATTTTTAGTCGCATTTTTCTCAGCAACTATTGATGGTAGAAATCTGATATTTGGTCACAAGCTTCATATAGGTACCCAATATCGTGGGAACCGTTTCTTAGCCTGTCAGATTCCTACTTCCTGTTTGCCGAAGAGCGGGGGTATCATGAGTGAGTGAGCATTAGCTCACAGTTTATCTTGTTTTGTGAATGTTTCTTTTTTTTCAAAATTTTATTTGACTAAATTTAATTTTGAATTTATTAAACATAATTTTTTATGTTGTAGGCAATTATTATTAAAAAAAAAGGTGTGAAATCAATGATTAATATTTACTGGTACCTTGAAGGTTGTAGTAGTAGGGGACCAGAGTTCTGGTTGTTAATATTTACTGGTACTTTGTAGGTTGTGGTAGTAGGGGACCAGAGTTCTGGTAAAACAAGTACACTAGAAATGATTGCTGGTGCTAGAATATTTCCAAGGTAATTAATGTTTATTGTAATTTATCCTGCACTGATTCTATTTGAGCAATCAAATTGCAATGACTGGATAGTTAGTTACTGATAAATTCATATGAAATAAAAAAAAAAACCAAAAAAAAACCTCAATTTCAGTTTTTTGTCGACTAGCTCACAAGAACAATAGTGATCAATATTCCAGTTGAAAAAAAACACTCAGGAAATACAAATATATTCCCGCTTATACACGACACACAGGAAAATTAATTTCCCTTCAAACCCTTCTACAAAATTACCTTCTAGGATAAAAAAAGGGTGTACATTGTATTAGACACACCCAAAAAAGGTTGTTTGATAGAGAAAAATTAGTAATGGATCAATGATTCCTATGATCACAACAAACATACTTGTTATGTTCACCTCTCAAATCATTCAGATATTGAAATTCTGGTTCCTGGCTAGGTACAGGCACAAATATATGGCAGTGTTAAACCAGTTAATGAGATACCAACCCTTACTTCTTAATAAGTATATTTCCTCATGCCAGCAATTTATTGTGTCGCCTGCGTTACGCAGAGGCGACATATAGGGATCACTATTCGTCGTCGGCGTCACAAAATAATTTCTGTCACATTTTTCTCAGGAACCACACAGGCCAGCTTCTTGATATTTGCCACAGAGCATCAGTATGGAGAACTGTATCATGTAAGACAGTTTCGAATCTGCCGCATGTCCACTTCCTGTTTGACGGAACTTAGAATATATTTGATATCGAAAAATTTGTCATAATATAATTTCTGTCACATTTTTCTCAGGAACCACACAGGCCAGCTTCTTGATATTTGGCACAGAGCATCAGTATGATGATCTGTATCGTGTAAGACAGTTTCGAATCTGCCGCATGTCCACTTCCTGTTGACGGAACTTAGAATATTTTTGATATCGAAAAATTTGTCATAAAATTCTTGATATTTGGCACAGAGCATCAGTATGATGATCTGTATCGTGTAAGACAGTTTTGAATCTGCTGCATGTCCACTTCCTGTTTGACGGAACTTAGAATATTTTTAGATAGAAAAATTTGTTACATTTTTCCCAGGAACCACACAGGCTAGCTTCCTGATATATGGCACAGAGCATCAGTATGGAGAACATGTCCACATCCTTTTTGATGGAACTTAGCTATAGATTATTTTTATTCGCATGATAATATCTCATCCTTCAAATAATTCATCATTTCAGAATAAATTGTAATTTTCATAAACTTCATCAGTCAAAACTAACTATATCACAAAATTTAGAATAATATACTTTTTCATCATGATGTTACTTTCAATGATGAAGTAATCTAAAGAAAATAAGTTCGCAGGCGACACATGTCTTCCCTGGAAGACTTATCACTAAGTTATCAATAAGTGATTAAAAAAAGTAATATCCTATTTTAATTCAATTTTACTTCTTTTTTTTTCAGAGGAACAGGAGAAATGATGACACGATCTCCTGTGAAAGTTACACTGAGTGAAGGTCCTTGCCATGTGGCTGTCTTTAGAGACAGTACTAGAGAGTTTGATCTTACTAAGGAACCTGATGTAAGTGACACTTAGTGAAAAAACCATATCATGTGACTCCATATCATGTGACAGGTCATATCATGTGACTGGCCATGTTGTATGTGATGGGTCTATGGTCCCTTTTGGAAAATTTAACAGAAAATAGAAGTTTCTTCAAAGGATCAAAACATAATTTTCAACATGGCCGCTTATCGTTCTCTTTCACCACAAAATGTTATGACGAGAAAATCATGTGATCGACTTCCCGTGGTGAATAAGAGCGACATATATTCCTGGTCACCATGCAAAGGTAGGGAATTTCATAGCATATATTTCAGTATAATGACAATTCGGCAATGTGATTCTGTGGCTAATGCATTTTCCGTGATGCCCGTTAGCTTTTATAGCGAACCATACTTACTAATTTTCCTAAAAACGATTTGTGCCAGTTCCTGACAAAGGAAATCGGCAAAAATGTAACCAGTGCTCGTTGTTCTCGGCATTTTTAAGCAAACCAACAGTGTGAAATAATTTGATATTATTAGCTCACCTGACCCAAAGGGTCATGTGAGCTATTGCCATCACTTTTCGTCCGTCGTCTGTCGTCCCTCGTCCATCGTCCGCCCATCAACATTTCACGTTTTAATCTTCTCCTCAGAAACTACTGGGCCAATTGCAACTAAACTTTGGTGGAATGGTCCTTGGATGGCCCCCTTCCAAAATTGTTTCCGGTGATCCCGACTTCAAACCAAGATGGCCACCAAGCTAAAAATAGAAAAAAGGGGGGATAAAATTTCAATTGTCTATTGCTGCTTTAGTATAAGTCAAAATGAGCTCAAATTTTAACTGCAGCTACATGGCAATGAGTAGTTTAACACATATTACGGGTTTTTCTGTGAAATTTTTCTTTCAGCCGATTTATACCGATTATGCAATTTAGGCATATTTTGATAAAAGATCACATTTAAATCTTCTCCTCTGAAACCGCTGAACCAAATTAAACCAAACCTGGCAGGAATGGTCCCTGGGTGGGTCCCTTTCAAAATTGTGTCCGACAGTCCCGCCTTCCATTCAAGATGGCTGCTGTTACTTAAAATAGAAATTTCTTCAATTGTCCATTGCTGCTTTAGTATAAGTCAAAATGAGCTCAAATGTTAACTGCAGCTACATGGCAAGGAGTAGTTTAACATATATTACAGGTTTTTCTGTGAAATTTTTCTTTCAGCCGATTTATACCGATTATGCAAATTAAGCATATTTTGTACTCTTCGTCCTTTATTTCAAAAACTATAAGAGATAGATGTTAAATTCAAACTGCATACATGTTCAGCATGTTAAGATCTACCTACCCTGCAATTTTGAAGAAAATCTTATTACCCATCTTGGAGTTATTGCCCTTTTTTCATCAAATTTTAAAATTTTTAGTACTTTTCGTCTTATATTTCAAAAACTATAAGAGATAAAGGTTAAGTTTAAATTGCAAAAATATGTAGCATGTCTAGATCTACCTACTCTGCAATTTTGAAGTAAATCCCAATACCTATTTTGGAGTTATTGTCCTTTTTTCATCAAATTTTTTAAAAATTTTAATACTTTTCGTCTGATATTTCAAAAACTATAAGAGATAAAGATTAAGTTTAAATTGCAAAAATATGCAGCATGTCAAGATCTACCTACCCTGCAATTTTGAAATAAATCCCATTACCAATTTTTTCATCAAATTTTCAAAATTCTAATACTTTTTGTCCTTTATTTCAAAAACTATAAGAGATAGATGTTAAGTTTAAACTGCAAACATGTTCAGCATCTACCAACCCTGCAATTTTGAAGTAAATCCCTTTACCCAATTTGGAGTTATTGCCCTTTTTAACTCACCTGGCCAAAGGCCAAGTGAGCTTTTGCCATCACTTGGGGTCCGTCGTCCGTCGTACGTCGTAAACTTTTTCAAAAATCTTCTCCTCTGAAACTACCAGACCAATTGGAACCAAACTTTGCCTGAATCGTTACTAGGGTGTCTAGTTTCAAAATTGTGTCCGGTGAAGCGTGCATCAATCAACATGGCTGCTGTTACTGAAAATAGAACATATGGTAAAATTGCGTGTTTTTGGTAATAACTCAAAAACCGTTAATAATATCAGAAATCTGACATGGAGTTAAAATGATCAGCACGGCAAGATCTAACCACCCTGAAATTTTGAAGAAAATCTGATAACCCATCTTGGAGTTATTGCCCTTTTTTCATCAAATTTTCAAAATTTTAATACTTTTTGCTCTTTATTTAAAAAACTATAAGAGATAGATAATCAGTTGAAACTGCACAAATGTTCAGTATGATAAGATCTACCAACCCTGCAATTTTGAAGAAAATGTGATTACCCATCTTGGAGTTATTGCCCTTTTTTCATCAAATTTTCTAAATTTTAATACTTTTCGTTTTTTATTTCAAAAACTATAAGCGATAGATGATAAGTTGAAACTGAAAAAATGTTCAGCATGTCAAGATCTACCTACCCTGCAATTGTGAAGAAAATCTAACACCCATCTTGGAGTTGTTGCCCTTTTTTCATCAAATTTTCAAAATTTTAATACTTTTCGTTCTTTATTTCAAAAACTATAAGAGATAGATGATAAGTTTGAATTGCAAACATGTTCAGCATGATAAGATCTACCAACCCTGCAATTTTGAAGAAAATCTGATTACCCATCTTGGAGTTATTGCCCTTTTTTCATCAAATTTTCAAAATTTTAATACTTTTCATTTTTTATTTCAAAAACCATAAGAAATAGATGATAAGTTTGAATTGCAAACATGTTCAGCATGATAAGATCTACCAACCCTGCAATTTTGAAGAAAATCTGATTACCCATCTTGGAGTTATTGCCATTTTTTCATCAAATTTTCAAAATTTTAATACTTTTCGCTCTTTATTCCAAAAACTATAAGAGATAGATAATAAGTTGAAACTGCAAAAATGTTCAGCATGTCAAGATCTACCAACCCTGCAATTATGAAGAAAATCTAATTACCCATCCAGTGATTGGGATTTAAAAAATTTCAATGGGACTATGGCCCCCCTTTCCTTCCTTGTCAATGGGACATTTTTCATATGAATGGGCCATAATGACAGAACCATGCACCAAAATCCAGTGTGGAAAATAATGTAGAATAAAAGCGTTTAACAAACTTTAATACATGGGTGGAGGAGATATATAAACTATCTGACAACTCACACCCTTCTGTTTGAATAAATATGATGAAACACATATACAAGCTTGAACTTAACACTATTTTTTTAATTCTTGGCTTAACCTTGATCTGGACAAAAAAATCCATCTGATATGCATGATAAACACTATGCAATGCATGAAAATTCCCATTTCCCGTTTCCCGGGGAAAGTAAAAAAAACACGGGAAAGTGACATGCTGATCGGTACTTTCCGCTGGGAAAGTGTTACAAGTCGTTGTTGCTCGGTGTTGTACTTTGCGGTTATCAGATATATCAGTTTTTGAAACTGGTTTACGATTTATTTAAGTCTGAATTCCGTATGTAAAGGTATAAAATTGTATGTATACAAGGTACAAGATATCGATGTTGCGATTTGCAGTTGAACTTTCACAGATATTTTGAAATAAAAACTAAATTATAAATTAGATACAGTGATTGGGATTAAATTTTTTTCAATGGGACTACGTGCGTGCAGTCTTAACAGAACGGTTCGGCTGTATGTACATTGTACGTCTGACTTCATCAGAAAACGAATGTGCACATATGGCGCGGAGTTTTTATGTGGAATTGCGACATTTCGTCGGGTAATGCGACTGGCGCGGGGGCGCGTGGTAATCCCAATCACTGCCCATCTTGGAGTTGTTGCCCTTTTTTCATCAAATTTTCAAAATTTTAATACTTTTCGTTCTTTATTTCAAAAACTATAAGAGATAGATGATAGGTTTGAATTGCAAACATGTTCAGCATGATAAGATCTACTAACCCTGCAACTTTGAAGAACATCTTATTACCCATCTTGGAGTTATTGCCCTTTTTTCATCAAATTTTCAAAATTTTAATACTTTTCGCTCTTTATTCCAAAAACTATAAGAGATAGATGATAAGTTGAAACTGCAAAAATGTTCAGTATGTCAAGATCTACCTACCCTGCAATTATGAAGAAAATCTAAATACCTATCTTGGAGTTGTTGCCCTTTTTTCATCAAATTTTCACAATTTTAATATTTTTCTTTCTTTATTTCAAAAACTATAAGAGATAGATGATAAGTTTGAATAGCAAACATGTTCAGCATGATAAGATCTACCAACCCTGTAATTGTGAAGGAAATCTGAATACCCATCTTGGAGTTATTGCCCTTTTTTTCATCAAATTTTCAAAATTTTAATACTTTTCGTTTTTTATTTCAAAAAGTATAAGCGATAGATAATAAGTTTAATTGCAAACATGTGCAGCATGTCAAGATCTACCAACCCTGCAATTTTGAAGAAAAGCTGATTATCCATCTTAGAGTTATTGCCCTTTTTTCATCAAATTTTCAAAATTTTAATACTTTTCATTCTTTATTTCAACAACTATTAGAGATAGATGATAAGTTGAAACTGCAAAAATGTGCAGCATATCAAGATCTATCTACCCCACTATTGTGAATAAAATCTGATTACTCATCTTGGAGTTATTGCCCTTTTTAGCTCACCATGTGAGCTTTTGCCATCAGAATTCGTCCGCCGTCTGTCATCGTTGTCATCGTCCGTCGTAAGCTTTTCACATTTTAATCTTCTCCTCAGAAACCACTGGACCCATTTAGAACAAACTGGTGGAATGGTCCTTGGATGGCCCCCTTCCAAAATTGTGTCCGGTGATCCCGACTTTCAACCAAGATGGCCGCCAAGCTCAAAATAGAAAAAAGGAGGGATGAAATTTTAATTGTCCATTGCTCCTTTAGTATAAGTCAAAATGAGTTCAAATTTTGACTGCAACTACATGGCAAGGAGTAATTTAACATATATTCCGGGTTTTTCTATGAAATTTTTCTTTCAGCCGATTTATACTGATTATGCAAATTAGGCATATTTTGATAACAGATCACATTTAAATCTTATTCTCTGAAACCGTTGAACCAAATTAAACCAAACCTGGCAGGGATGGTCCCTGGGTGGGTCATTTTTGTGGAATGGTCCTTGGATGGTCCCCTGCCAAAATTGTGTCTGGCATTTCAGACCTCCGACCAAGATGGCCACCACAGCCGAACTTAATTTAACATAGGACCCTATGGGAAATTCCCATCAAAATCTTCTTGTCTGAAACCATTTGCTCAATAAGAACTAAATTTTGATGAAATAGTCATTGGATGGTTCTCTTCCAAAAATGTGTCTGGCGGTTCGTCCCTTCGAACAAAATGGCCCCCACAGCCGAACTTAGCTTAACATATAGGACCCTATGGGGAATTCACATAAAAATCTTGTTGTCTGGAACCAGTTGCTCAATTGGAACGAAACTTTGATAAAATATTCATTGGATGGTCCTCTTCCAAAATTGTGTCTGGTGGTCCCCGCCCTCTGACCAAGATGGCTGCACAGCTGACCTTAGTTTAACATAGAACCCTATGGGAAATTCACATAAAACCATATTGTCTGGAACCAGTAGTTCAATTAGAACCAAACCCTGATGGAATAGTCATTCGATGGTCCTTTTCCAAAATTGTGTTTGGCAGTCACGCACTCCCACTAAGATAGCCACCACAGTGCAGTTGCGTTGTTATTGAAAGCAGCTTTGATCCAGGTGAGCGATTACAGGCTCCTGTGAGCCTCTGGTTTCATCAAATTTTCAAAATTTTAATACTTTTCGTTCTTTATTTTAAAAACTATAAGAGATAGATGTTAAGTTTAAACTGCAAAAATATGCAGCATGTTAAGATCTACCTACCCTGCAATGTTGAAGTAAATCCCATTACCCATTTTGGAGTTATTGCCCTTTTTTCATCAAATTTTAAAAATTTTAATACTTTTCGTCTTATATTTCAAAAACTATAAGAGATAGATGTTAAGTTTAAACTGCAAACATGTTCAGTATGTCAAGATCTATCGACCAAGATGGTCCCCACAGCCGAACTTAGCTTAACATATGACCCTATGGGAAATTCATATAAAAATCTTCTTGTCTGGAATCAGTTGCTCAATTGGAACCAAACTTTGATAAAATATTCATTGGATGGTCCCCTTCCAAAATTGTGTCTGGTGGTCCCGTCCTCTGACCAAGATGGCTGCACAGCTGAACTTAGTTTAACATAGGACCCTATGGGAAATTCACATAAAAACCATCTTGTCTGGAACCAGTAGCTCAATTAGATCCAAACTTTGCTGGAATAGTCATTCGATGGTCCTTTTCCAAATTTACTCCGGCAGGCACGCTCTCCCACCAAGATGGCCACCACAGTGCATTTGCGTTGTTATTAATAGCAGCTTTGATCCAGGTGAACGATTACAGGCTCCTGGGAGCCTATGGTTACTTGCATTAGTCGGATATGGAATAAATCGTCAAAATGCACTTATCTTCCTACACGGGTTCCTCCAAATAAATGTGATTCATTAGATTGATAAGTTATGCATGAGAAATCGGGTGATGCATGAGAATTGTGACGTTGATGATAACAGTCCTAGGTTGGACTACATATCAATGAAGAATTTGAATTTTGAATTTGAATTTGGGAAACCGGTGATGATTTAAAACAATTGCAATTCAATTTTTCAAACGCGAAATGAAATAGGATTACAACAGATACCCGGTACTTCTATTTGAATTTGTATTTATTGAAAAAAAAAGAGCAAACAAAGCGCAAGATACGAAACTGTAGCTCTAATGGTCCTGTTTTGTTTTCTGATATATAGGTCTATGGGGCTAAAATATCAGAGAACAGTATAGGAACGCAAGAGCTACAGGGGAAACATCTTGACACAACTCTAATGCGATAATACATATGGTATACCGTTTCTTTAAACCAAGGATAAGGTCAGAAATGTAAATGGAAAAACAGCAAACAGTTATTTCCAAAGGTCCAGTAATAATATGTTCATTCCTTTCCGCTGAAACATTAAACAATTTCATAGATAAAAAATAATCAAATGACATTACAATTGGAGTAGAGTTTATCGTCTTTACTTGATTCAGTGGCCGGTTTCACAAAAAGTCGTAAGTCAAAGATTGGTTGTAATTGAGAAAACTTCAAAGGGAAAAATATTGTGACATCAGAACGTACGATTGAAATCGTACTTAAAACTGTTCGTGAAATCGAACACCGTTCTTCACCGGGGTTGAGGGCTCAGATACCCTGTTTTAGGTGGGAATTTGCAAGTACATGGATATTAGCTTGTCTTGCATATGAAGAACAAATAACAACTATACATTGATGGTATGCTCAACAGTGTTTTGAAATAAGTCGATAAATTACTTTATCCCAGGCTCCCTGATCAAGCAACATATACCGGTATACAGGTACGGAAATTGCAGTAAATTTTGAAATTTTGTTCCGTCTCATTTTTCATACCAGACATAAATCTCACAATTCGTCCTCCGAATAACTTTCTTCCTAACCATTTAAAAAAAGAAAAAAACTGCAGCGTCTCGTCCGAATATCGCATGCACCCAGTATCTTTCAAAGTAAACTACTTGACAACATCTGCCCATAATCGAAATGCGATATTCTTTAATGGAAACTTCTTTTCATACAATAACTGAAAAAAGTATTTTACCAATGTTCCGTGGCCATCTTCCGCTAGAACTTTCAAAACATCAGGAATAAGCTTTTCTATTTTATGAATTTGAATTTCGTATTCCAGAGCATCTAGTGGTTTCGAAATCCCATCTACGCTATCATGGTTATATTTCTATTTCATCTTCTTCACTTATATCCAAAAGACTGAAATGTTCCTCTATATCTTTATAGAAGTCATTAACTTCTTTTGAATTGTCATACCAACTGAGTTTTCGTTTAGTATTTGAACTAGGAAGTGGTGCTATTGTTGACAAAGGGAAGCTGTTATGTCCCCCAAGATCTTCACATTCTTTGGCGTGGAGAGAAGCACATTATGGAAACTTTCAAAATGCCTGGGCGAAGGTGATAACCAGCAACATTTTTTGCGATCTGGGGAATAACTAGGACTTGAGAATGCATGTAAGGCTGTTGTCATGGGTTTTTCATTTTGGATACATAAAAAAAAATGTAGTTGATGGCTTTCAGTAAATTGAAAGTCTCAGACCTTTTTTCCTTTTCCCACGAAATATACCCATTGCTCAATTAAGCAAACTGCAATATATAATGGAAAACGTTTCAGTAATGATTTGATTCTATCAAATTAATGGATTTGTCCAAAAGTTTAAAAAGTATAAAGAAACAAGATACGAAGTTTTCCTCTGTTCAGGAGCCATCATTTATAAAGACTATGGAATGAAAAGACAAATGCCCTAAATATTATAGGATTATTGCACTAATATTTGGGAATATCTTCCCAGAGTAGAATTTGATATTGCACGAACTTGCTAGTACAATATATTATTCTACGAGGGAAAATATTACCAGATATTCGTGCAATAACCCTTTTATTGTATAGCGATTTTACGTGGGAAAATTCTATTGACGTCAAATTTGTAGCGCAGGCTGGTGTGCAATATGGATGAATATATTATCACGTTCACTTTTGGTAACATTCTTCGGGAAATATTTCTCGCTATGCAATAAACTATAATGTGATGTAAATTTTGACTTAATAAGAATATTTTACATCACTTTTTTAGGTCTAAATACTTGCTCCAACTTCCTTCTTTTGACCTATCTTCATCATTTTCATGCAAAATATCATATCTCCACAGTCATTCTATTGTAAGGAACGTTTAAATGAGCTTTACTTAAAAATTACTTCAAATCATCACTGGTTTCTCATGCATCACCCGATGATTTCTCATGCATAACTTATCAATCTAATGCATCACATTTATTTGGAGGAACCTGTGTAGGAAGATAAATGCATTTTGATGATTTATTCCATATCCGACTAATGCAAGTAATAAAATCAAATTATTTCACACTGTTGGTTTGCTTAAAAATGCAGAGAACAACGAGCACTGGTTATATTTTTGCCGATTTCCTTTGTCAGGAACTGGCACAAATCGTTTTTAGGAAAATTAGTAAGTATGGTTCAATATAAAAGCTAACGGGCATCACGGAAAATGCATTGGCCACAGAATCACATTGCCGAATTGTCATTATGCTGAAATATATGCTATGAAATTCCCTACCTTTGCACGGTGACCAGGAATATATGTAGCTCTTATTCACCACGGGAAGTCGATCTCATGATTTTCTCGTCATAACATTTTGTGGTGAAAGAGAGCGATAAGCGGCCGTGTTCAAGCAAGATTCAGTTGTAAAATGTAATAAAGCCACATGTTAAATAGGTGTATTCTGAAAGTTGTAATTTTACAGATTTGGAATATGATATATATCCCACTGTCCTTCCCTCCATCCAAGATGCCTGCCAATAATAGATATAGCAATTTGTTTAAATGACTGTAAAAACTTTAGGGGCTGTGACGGCGTCATGTTTGTGATCTTATGGTCGTTGGATTACAACTATGTGAAATCAGTGACTTGAGACAGATTGGTGGTTTTCTCCGGTGTCCTCCGTTTCGTCCACCAATAAAACTCATCGCCACGATATAGCTGAAATATTGTTGAAAGTGGTGTTAATCATCATAAACCTAAACCTGTAAAAACTTAAATTTGAAGTGGGAATGAGCTGATATTTAAATGTACAGTGTGTGGCCAAAAGTATTCGCGCATGTAAAAAAAATCCCTATATAATCAACCTAAACAATATTTTTTCAAAAAATTATTGTGAAGTCATTTCTGGATAGATGTTAACAAATTTTACACCAAAACATTCGGAATTGTCTATATTTTGATTGTTTATTTGCTCATTATGTTTATATGAGTTGTTTTTATTTGTACATAATTTAAACACAACAAATAAAAATTGATTTTGATTTTCTTATATATTTCAACTAAAAATAAATCCTAAAAATTAACAATCATGTTTAAATTATGTACAAATAAAAACAACTCATATAAACATAATGAGCAAATAAACAATAAAAATATAGAGAATTCCGAATGTTTTGGTGTAAAAAATTTTAAAAGCTATCCAGAAATGACTTCACGATAATTTTTTGAAAAAATGTTGTTTTGGTTGATTATATAGGGATTTTTTTACATGCGCGAATACTTTTGGCCACACACTGTAGATACATAATAATGGTAGTTGAGGAGAATCCCCATGTTTTGAATTATGAATAAAAAAGATCATTCTTTAGTAAACATCAAATTAAAATAGAGGCTCATATATATGTAATAATATATTGTAAAATAAACAGATATTTGTTTTATTTATAGTTGGCTACTTATATGTATAATATATTGTAAAATAAACAGATATTTGTTCTATTTATAGTTGGCTGCTTTGCGTAGGGAGGTAGAGACGAGGATGAAAGCCTCTTTACAGGAGGGTCAAACAGTCAGCAATGAGGTAATTCTTTATGGGTACATTCTATTTCTGGGTTTTGTGGTCATACAAGTTATATACAATAAAACACTGTTAAACAAACATAGTTAAAACTGGGTGAAATTATGAGATAATCATTGTCGTCATTCAAACGATGACCTTCATCAGTATTTTATTCTATCAAGCCTGTTACACTACATCTGAGATTTAAAAAAAACCCACCAAATTAGCGATTGGTGACAGTTCTGCCAATTACGCCATACAAAACTATTCTGGTTCCCTTCAGACAAATATTTTAGCTGGTGAATGTCCAGATCCTGTTTAGGGAAAGGCAGTCCTAAAAAATTATACGGTGTTATACTGATCAAAAGAATCTCAACTATCCCTTCTTGTGAAAAGAAAGTTTAAACAGTGATGGTCAACAATTCTACCAATATCAGCAAAACGAACAACCACCTTTCTCATCAATCCATTGAACACAAAAGAGCACCATGGCATATGATGTTGAAAATCCAGGTCCTGGCTTGGAACAGTCACGAAAATGTAATGGGATTAAGCTCGTTAATGGGATCCCTACCCTACCCTGATAATTTCATTTCCAACGACAATACAGTGATAAACTAACAATAAAAAACCAGCACAGATTGGCTTTCTCTCAAAAAGACCACATACTATCACAAAACTGAATAACGACGAAAGTATGGACAGTACAATAGCAGGGTCATTGAATGTTTGTAGTTAACTGACTACTAGCTAAGAGGTTAGAATCTGTTTGTGACATTGACAGTACAATAGCAGGGTCAGTGAATGTTTGTAGTTAACTGACTACTAGCTAAGAGGTTAGAATTTGTTTGTGACATTGACAGTACAATAGCAGGGTCAGTGAATGTTCGTAGTTAACTGACTACTAGCTAGGAAGGTAGAATCTGTTGGTCACATGGACAGTACAATAGTAGGCTCAATGAATGCTAGTAGTTAACTGACTACTAGCTAAGAGGTTAGAATATGTTTGTGACATTGACAGTACAATAGGAGGGTCAGTGAATGTTCGTAGTTAACTGACTACTAGCTAAGAGGTTAGAATCTGTTTGTGACACTGACAGTACAATAGCAGGGTCAGTGAATGGTCATAGTTAACTGACTTCTAGCTAAGAGGTTAGAATCTGTTTGTGACACTGACAGTACAATAGCAGGGTCAGTGAATGTTCGTAGTTAACTAACTACTAGCTAAGAGGTTAGAATCTGTTTGTGACATTGACAGTGCAATAGCAGTGTCAGTGAATGCTTGTAGTTAACTGACTACATGTACTAGCTAAGAGGTTAGAATCTGTTTGTGACACTGACAGTACAATAGCAGGGTCAGTGAATGCTTATAGTTAACTGACTACTAGCTAATAGGTTAGAATCTGTTTGTGACACTGACAGTACAATAGCAGGGTCAGTGAATGCTTGTAGTTAACTGACTACATGTACTAGCTAAGAGGTTAGAATCTGTTTGTGACATTGACAGTACAATAGCAGGGTCAGTGAATGCTCGTAGTTAACTGATTACATGTACTAGCTAAGAGGTTAGAATCTGTTTGTGACACTGACAGTACAATAGCAAGGTCAGTGAATGGTCATAGTTAACTGACTACATGTACTAGCTAAGAGGTTAGAATCTGTTTGTGACATTGACAGTACAATAGCAGGGTCAGTGAATGCTCGTAGTTAACTGACTACATGTACTAGCTAAGAGGTTAGAATCTGTTTGTGACATTGACAGTACAATAGCAGGGTCAGTGAATGTTTGTAGTTAACTGACTACTAGCTAAGAGGTTAGAATCTGTTTGTGACATTGACAGTACAATAGCAGGGTCAGTGAATGCTCGTAGTTAACTGACTACATGTACTAGCTAAGAGATTAGAATCTGTTTGTGACATTGACAGTACAATAGCAGGGTCAGTGAATGCTCGTAGTTAACTGACTACTAGCTAAGAGGTTAGAATCTGTTTGTGACATTGACAGTACAATAGCAGGGTCAGTGAATG
>MJUT01001591.1:2336-19630 GCA_002080005.1 Gigantidas platifrons | reverse complement strand
GTACAATAGCAGGGTCAGTGAATGTTCGTAGTTAACTGACTACTAGCTAAGAGGTTAGAATCTGTTTGTGACATTGACAGTACAATAGCAGGGTCAGTGAATGCTCGTAGTTAACTGACTACTAGCTAAGAGGTTAGAATCTGTTAGCTACTTCAGTGTTGACAAACCACCATGGTGGTATAATGGTTAGCATGCTTGCTTGTCTGTCTCGAGTCCAGAAGATCATGGGTTTGTCCACTTTCATGTCTAATCAAAGGCTTTAATATTGGTATTTGCTGTTTCTCCACTAAGCATGCAACATTAAGGAGTACCGGTAAGACTAAAGACTGGTTGGCTCGGAATCACAATAATGTGTGAGAGCGGAGCGAACATGTCTGCCTGTGGACTGTTGTTTCAAGAAGCTAGCACTAAAAACTCAAACATGTTGGTCAAGTACAAAATGAACAAGATCTCATCAACATGATGTAGTTGCAAAATTGCTCAATTGGGATTGTTCAACAATCACTCGTTCACTCGGTGTTCATAACATTTAAACAAGACCTTGAAGTGGATTTATATAGTAAGCAATCTAAAATAGTCTCCTGTAGTTGATTTATTAAGAAAAGTTTGAAGATACCAAAGGGGTAATCAGAAACCGTAAATCATAGAAGGACAGACAAATATTGTGTTGTCTGCATTGCATGATGTATTTCTGATATTTGGCAAGGAGCCTTGATGGCCAAGTGATTAAGTTTGTTGACTTTTGACCACAATCGTAACACAAGTGACATGGGTTCGTGCCCCAATACCCACCTCAAGTAATAAGGGTTTCTAGACACCTTCACCAGGGAGGAGGTTTTGTTTTTGTTTTTATTATAAATTATGAGATTTTATTTATTTATAGTGTATATCTATGACAGTAAAAGGTCCAGGTTTACAAAGAATGGTTCTAGTAGATCTTCCTGGTATTATTTCTGTAAGTATCTTCAAGTTTTAATTCGGTTTTTACAATTTTACCCTATGGGAAAAAAAAAATATTTGCATTTGCACCATATAGAAAGCCATACAAAATAAATTATTTTTAAAGAAAGTTCATGCAGTGATAGTCAGCTATTCCACCAATAACAACAAATCTACAAGCACCACTCACCTCAATTAATTTTACAAAAATATAACCATAACATATGGCATTGGAAATCCAAATCCTGGCAGGTGATAGGCATAGAAATGTGACAGAGTTAAACATGTTAAATTGTTTGTTTAATATGGTCTACTAGCAATACCTAAATATAGCCACATTGATTCTTTTATTTCCACTTTAAGAATTCCAAATTCCCAATTGATGCCAGCAACTCTTCAAATACAATACAGTTATTCCTTAATGGTAATAACACATGAGAAAAACAATACCTTTTTATCATTGTAGACAGAAACTTCCTTCATGGGAAAAGATACAAAAGAATCTATCAGAGATATGGTGAGGAAAAACATGGAAAATCCCAACTCTATAATACTTTGTATACAAGGTGAGTTGTCCCCCTTTATTTTGTTGCTACATAATACTTTGTAGGGGGAAGATTATGGTGTTTAATGCCACTTACAACAATATTTCAGTTATATTGTGGCTTTCAATTTTATTGGTGGAGGAAAGCGGAGTACACAGAGAAAACCACTGACCTTCCGCAAGTCACTGACAAACTTTATCACATAAAGCTGTACCAAGTACACATTGCAATGAGCGGGATTCGAACTCACAAGTTTAGTGATAATGGGCACTGATTTCACAGCTAGTTGCTTTTTCTGGTACCCCTGTCACATGTTACCTGTTGAGCTTTGGAAAACTAGTTGTAAATCCAGTTTACTTTCTGTTGACAGAAAAAAAGGGATAATTGTATAATTTTATTAGTTAATTCAAAATATAAACATCAATGGATTAATGTTATTTTTTCCAGGATAAGCACAGTATTAGTGCAGTATCTTGAAATGTATAGTTTATGTGTATTTTGCACAAAACTGTGGAAACGGTCGGTGAACCTCACCTTTATCCCAGTTTTTAAGCCTCATATGTATAAACTTTATTTTTTCAGACACTGCACTAATATTGCAGGGATTTTTCAGCCATCTCTCTAGGGCCGAATTTCGGCCCCATTCCCAATGACAATTACCCTGTTTTTATTCCCAATTTGTTGTTATGAATTCCCAAATTGATATGGTGCACATGTTTATTGAAGTCTATCGTATCCGTTAAGTATTTTGAAAATGATTTTCTTGGAAAGTAATCCATTACGGTGTATAGAAACTTTAATTTCGTTCATTAGAGCTTAGGCTTATATGTGCCCGACTTAAAATAAAACTATTTGTATTTGTTTTTCGTACACAAACAACATTGGTGCCATTTTGGAAAGGGGACGCAATTCGGTACTGTGCTACTGGAAATGTTGACCGAACTTTTTGTCCAATGCTACTTTCAACAAAACAAACTTTTGATTTATTTTTTCTCAATTCTGTGACATAAAATCATAGTTCTCATATCAAATATGTTCATATATGCGAAGATTGGCAATTCAAAATTCGTTGAAATGCATGGGGTCGCTTCAGATATTTATCCATCTGCATTGGTATTTTATATCCGACACCGGGTTAATATTACGATCTATTGAACTGTTTATATACATCCAGATATGTGTAAATGTTAATGCATATCCAATTAAAAAATAGACTTTGAACTACAGTAGCTTTCCACCATTGTTGCAATCTGATTTGAGGTCTGGCAAATAATAATTACAGCCTTTAATTTCTTCAGTTTTTGACTGACAGTGGAAATTTACGTTTGTGCTAAATTTTCATTCCCTAGATATATAGTTGGACGATTGAGCAAATTGACAGAGACATCGTTCTTCTGCTGAAGATTACAAATATGATTTATTACAATTTGTGTGGTATTGGATCACAGCACAGTAATATTTCAAAAGGAAAGGGGGGGGGGGATTACATATTAAAATATCACTGGTATGCAAAACTACAATAGTCAAGGTAGACAAATAAAAATGTGACATTGAATAGATATCCTTAAGGTAGTTATGAATGGAAAAAACAGACAATAACATCAATAATAATGCTATAAGAACATAAAAGTAATTTTCCTAAAAATTGCTCTTTTGTCGATAAAAAATTCCCAAACAAACAAAAAATGCCATTTCCCAAAATACCCTGAAAAATCCCTGCAGTATGTATTGAAAGTGGACATATTTTTGTAATCGTCATTCATTGCACGATTCGTCACAATGTCCGGAATAACGAACTATTGTTGCCACATTTCATTTATGAAAATGTCAATATCATGTTTATTGAAATCTATCGTATCCATTAAGTATTTTGAAAGTGATTCTCTCGAAAAGTTCTAAATTTTGGTTAAAGAAACTTTAAAATAAAAATGGCACCATCAAGTACGCATCCACCAAAGCTACTTTTAAGCAAACAAACTTTTGATGTATTTATTCCCATTTCTGTGACATGAAATCTTAGTTCTCATATTTAATATGTTCATTTATATGCAACAGTTGGTCATTCAATTTGTTGAAATACACCGCACGAGGACCCATAAGATTTTTATCGAACTGCATCCGGGTATTAACAATTGTGTTCTATTTATAGAACTATTTACAAACAGACATGTGTCTGCAATGAAAAAAAATAACTACAGTATTTTTATTCCAATTGTTGCAATTTGATTATGAGGTCTGAGAAATAATAATTTATTTTACAATTTTCTCCAGTCCAGTTTTGACGTTTGTTCTATATATTTTATTACTAGTTGGACCATTGGGCAAATTGGCAGAGGCATATTTTTTTCTNTTTTATTCCCTAGATATATAGTTGGACGATTGAGCAAATTGACAGAGACATCGTTCTTCTGCTGAAGATTACAAATATGATTTATTACATTTTGTGTGGTATTGGATCACAGCACAGTAATATTTCAAAAGGAAAAGGGGGGGGGGGGGTTACATATTAAAAAATCACTGGTATGCAAGACATCAAGAGTCAAGGTAGACAGAAATAAAAATGTGACATTGAATAGATATCCTTAAGGTAGTTATGAATGTAAAAAACAAACAATAACATCAATAATAATGCTATAAGAACATAATTTTCCCAAAATTACTCTTTTGTCGATAAAAAATTCCCAAACAGACAAAAAATGCCATTTCCCAAAATACCCTGAAAAATCCCTGTATTGTCTATAAATTTATTTGTTATTTTTAAATTGTCTTTAAAAAATGTTAACGTACATTAATACTTTGTAATGTGTGACTGTTGTTTTTAAATTTTCAGATGGGTCTTTAGATGCTGAGAGAAGTAATGTAACTGTCTGTTGTTTTTAAATTTTCAGATGGGTCTTTAGATGCTGAGAGAAGTAATGTAACTGATATTGTTAATCAGATGGACCCTAGTGGTAAGAGGACAATATTTGTGTTAACTAAAGCAGACCAAGTAGAAAGTAACCTTGTAGATCCAGATAGGGTAAGTTAGAATGGTAGATCTGAATAGGGTAAGTTAGAATGGTAGATCTGAATAGGGTAAGTTAGAATGGTAGATCTGAATAGGGTAAGTTAGAATGGTAGAGCTTAATAAGTAGAATCTGAGTCAGTGATTGTTTAATAATAATTGAGAAATTTTTCAACCTTGTACATTTGAAGACGTTAAATAAAAAAGAGGTCCATTATTATGACAATGCTAGCTGAAATATTGTGATTCATACATGTTACTTTACCAGTAAATAGTTACCAGAACTCTAAGCTCCAAGTCATAACCATCATACAAGTAGTTGTTTAAAATATTATCTAAGCATTTTGTACAATAACTTTTGACAGCAAACTGCATCAGTGGTGTAATTGTTAGCATGCTTGTCTCGAGTGTGATAGATCATGGGATAGAGCCCCGGTCTGGTCAGACCAAAGACTATAATATTGGTATTTGTTGCTTCTCCGCTAAGCATGCAGCATTGAGGAGAAATAGCAAAGACTGGTTGTCTCATAATCAGGATAATGTGTCGGAGTGGAGCGATATGTCTACCCGCAGACTGTTGTATCAGTGAGCTAGCACTATAAAAATCCTTGGTCAAGTACAAAGCAGACCTCAACATCATCATCTCGTTGAAATTTAACTTGTTCTCTCCATTATATAGCTGAAAAATTGCTGAGTTGGCATTAAACAACAAACACTCACTCAATCATTTATAGATAAAAGAAGGGTTTTTTTCTTTCCATGACAAACAAACTTCTAGAAATACAAGAAAATACATTTTTTTGCTCACCTTGCCAAAGGCAATGTGAGCTTTTGCCATCACTTGGCGTCCGTCGTCCGTTAACTTTTCACATTTTAATCTTCTCCTCTGAAACCCCTCATCCAAATGAACTGAAACTTGGTAGGAAGCATCTATGGAAGGTCCTCTATAAAGATTGCTCATTTCGTCCCGATCCATTAACAAACATGGCCGCCACAGTCGATTCTTGTTTCTGATTTGCTGATTTAAAAAATTCTTCTCCTCTGAAACCGTTTGGCCAAATATACCGAAACTTGGTAGGAAGCATCTATGGAAAGTCCTCTGTTGCGATTGCTCATTTCGTTCCGATCCGTTAACAAATAATGGCCACCACAGACAATTCTTGTTTCTGATTGACCTATTTTTAAAAATCTTCTCCTCTGAAACTGCTTGGCCAAATGTGCCGAAACTTTGTAGGATTCATCTATGGGAGGTCCTCTATACAGATCACTCATTTTGTTCCGATCCATTAACAAACATGGCCACCACAGACAATTGTTGTTTCTGATTGGTCGATTTCTAAAAATCTTCTCCTCTGAAACCGCTTGGCCAAATGATCCGAAACTTGGTAGGAAGCATCTATGGAAGGTCCTCTATAAAGATTGTTCATTCTGTCCCAATCCATTAACAAACATGGCCACCACAGGTGATTCTTGTTTCTGATTGGCTGATTTTTTAGATTCTTCCCCTCTGAAACCGTTTGGCCAAATGTACTGAAACTTGGTAGGAAGCATCTATGGAGGTCCTCTATAAAGATTACTCATTTCGTCCCTATCAATTAACAAATATGGCTGCCACAGGCAAGTCTTGTTTCTAAAACGGCTTTTCCTCTGAAGCCGCTTGGCCAAATGATATGAAACTTGGTCAGAAGCATCTATGGAAGATCCTCTGTAGAGATTACTCATTTCATTTTGATCCTTTACAAACATGGCTGCCACAGGCAATTACTGTTTTAGATTGGTCAATTTCTAAAAATCTTCTTATCTGACACTGCTTTGCCAAAATGAACCGATATTTGGTGGGAAGCACCTATGGAAGGTTCTGTATTAAGTTTCCTCAAAGCAGAATGAAAGGTGAGTGACACAGGCTCAGCCCACTGAGCCTCTAGTTTGGTGTGGAAAAAAATGTTGTAATAAAAGTTGACATATATGTGACAATCAGAAATGAAAAAAAAAATGATACATTCACCATGTAAGTTGAACTTGGTAATCATGCTAGTTATTCATGGGCATATGGTAGTTAGATTTACCAATATCAGTGCCTATCACCACTAACATTGTGAGTTTGAATCCTTCTCATGGCGAGGTGTACTCAATACAACTTTATGTGATAAAGTTTGTCAGTGACTTGCGGTAGGTTGGTGGTTTTCACCAGGTGCTTTGATTTCTTCCACCAATAAAACTGACCGCCACAATATAGATTAAATATTGTTGAAAGTGGCATTAAGCACCATAACCCCTTTCCCCCTTTCTATTTATTTTGTGTACAATCTAACATAAGTAAATGTTTAATTGCAGATCAAGTCCATTTTGGAAGGAAAACTTTTCCCTATGAAAGCACTAGCATATTTTGCCGTAGTTACTGGAAAAGGTTAGTGACCACTTACCATATCTTCTGTATGAAATAATATAGAACTTGATAATATCTGTCGCTATGGCAACTCTCAAAAGAGGCTATGTATGTGGTTATTTTGATTATGTATGTGGGTAGATTGCAGCAATAAAAGTATACACTTACCAGTTGCCATATCTCATGTAAGCCAAGTATAGTATAGGTGTAAACAGATATAAAACTTTATATTTATGTTAAGCTGGGGCAAAGGACAAGATATAATAAGGATTTTTTTGGGGGATCTGTAAGTGTGGATCCTAATGAGCTGTCTGCTTTCTCAAAATTTGGACTACTTTTTAATCCTATATTGTGGGTTTAAATAATTTTGAAATGGATAAGAAATTTACTGACCTTTTCTATGATATTTTCTGCTTTAAAGTACTGATACTTTGTGGTTTTATCTGGGAAATCTGGTTGTCATGACAACACAACTGGTGTAATATAAACATTAAATCTATCATCAATCGTCTGCTAGTGACTGTAAACTTTTATACATTTTATTCTTCTCCAAAACGACGGATACAATCGAAAGAAAAAAAACATGGATTTTTTTTTAGATTTATGGATTCTCTTCTAGATTTATGTTTTCGGTGGATAACTTGTTTTTTTCTCATCCAAGATATTATTTATTTAACAGGAAATTCCAATGATAGTATTGAAACAATAAAGGAGTATGAAAAAAATTTCTTCCAAAAGTCAAAATTAACCAAGTAAGTATGTACTATTAAAGGAATACCATATTTATTGGTCATTGTAATTTTTTGTCACTTTTCATAATTTTGAAAAGATAAGCATTTTAAAATTCTGTAATTTTTGGTCACTTCTGAAATTGAAGAGTCTGGATGGAAAAGGCTTCTTCGGTCAATTTTCTATATGAATTTAATGTGATGTTATATTGACATTTGACAAATACTTGATAAATCGTTAATATGTTTTGCTCTAAATGGACTTCTCATCGCATCTCTCATCTCAAGCATTGTGAGTTTGAATCCCACTCATGGTGAGGTGTTCTCGATACAACATTATGTGATAAAGTTTGTCAGTGACTTGCAACAGGTCGGTGGTTTCTCCGGGTACTTGGGTTTCCTCCATCAATAAAACTGACTGCCATGATATAACTGAAATATTGTTAAAATTGGGATTAAACACCATAACCCTAACCCCCTATTAATACATTGTGGAAAAGGCAAGGAACTCTGTAAATATTTGTTCTTTTTTTTTTTAAACAGAGAAGGTGTATTGAGACCAACCAATACAAACACACATAATCTGAGTATGGCTGTGTCAGAGTTGTTCTGGAAAATGGTAAAGGAGACGGTAGAGCAACAAGCCGATGCATTTAAAGGTAACGGATTAGTTTTAGTGGATTACAAATATACTATCACTTTCATCTCAGTCACACTCAATCTGATTAAATAAACGTTAGAGAATACCAAAGGGGCAATCAAAAAAGGACAATCCAGAGAAACTGGCAACATAGTGTGCACAAGACGAAGAAAAACAAAGCAAATACACAACACAATATGTGTTGGACACCACTATGCGCAAGAAAACATGACGTAAATAAGACATGCACCCTCCTACAAACAACTGGAGTTAAAGACGAACTGGAAATCGTTTTTATGCAGAAATCGTATCTGACATTACAACATTTAAATCATCTGTTATAATAGGCTATGCTCCCCCTAAGATCTGATAGAACTTTTTGTGAGAAATCATATCCAGATGAACTTTTGTATATGAATTCTTATTTTAAAAAAATTAACCAATCAGATAGCTTTATATTTGTCATGCAATAATAAAAAAGCTTGAAAGGGGCTTTTAATATTTTACTGGGGGCATTTTCATTTCCTGATCATGAGGACATCTGGACATGACCTTAATTGGGTTCCGTCTGATGTTGTGGAGAGGATAGAGTATTGTAATTCCTGATTTTAATAAGATTGAGTCCCACTGTTCAAGGAAGAGCTTAAATCATATCTTAGGAGGGGCTATTGTGGTCGTGATCGTATGGTAGTTGGATTTACAACTATATGTGCAATCAGTACCTATCACCACTGAAGTTGTGAGTTTGAATCCCGCTAATGGGAAGGTGTACTCAGTACAACATTATGTGATAAAGTTTTGTCAGTGACTTGTGATAAAGTTTTGTCAGTGACTTGCGACAACCACGATATAACTGAAATACTGTTAAAAGTAGCGTTAAACACCCTAAACTAAATCTCACCATATCTTCGAAAGATGTGAGGTGATTGATTGTGTGGTACTGTTGGCATCACATCTGTTGTTTCTTTTACAAATACAAATCTATCAAAATGATAATGGTTTATGTCAGACATCTTAAACAAGTCACAATATTAAAACAATGATAAAATTTGCATCAAAATATATGCAAGATCACTTGACCATGTAATGCAACTCAAAATGGAAATTATACTGTCTAAGTGAAAAGTTGGATAGTCGCCCATGTTCATCTACATCGATATACAATGTCAATTCTTACTAATTATATATATAATATGATTTAAATGAAATTTATAACAAAACTTGGATGAAATATTCCACTTGAAAATGCATGTAATGCACATAATATTGCCCCCACAAGGCTAACATTTTTTTCCCACTTAATTGTAACATGCCATGTTAGGGGAAGAAGTAGATCATATATCTTTGTATCTTTAATTGCTTCAGAATATTTTATATGTTTAAGTATGTTTTCTTTGTAGCAAAAAAATTTAATTTGGAAATAGAATGGAAAAACACTTTTCCTAGGTTAAGAGAATTAGATAGGGTAAGATTTATATGTATTGTTGATTTGGTTTGGTTTTATGCCACTTTCAATAATATTTCACTTATATTGTGTCTGTCAGTTTTATTGGTGAAGGAAATGGGAGAAAACCACCGACCTGTTGCAAGTCACTGACAAACTTTATCACATGATGTTGTACCAAGTACACCTCGCCATGAACAGGGTTTGAACTTTAGTAGTGAAAGGCACTGAATGCACAGGTAGTTGTATATCCAACCACCATACAATCACAGGCACAACATTCCCTTACATAAATTGTGAACTTGCATAAATATCTACATCTTCCAACCACATAGATGGTGTAGTGGTCAACATTTCTGCCTCAAGTGCAGTAGAGCGTGGTTTTGAGCACCAGTTCGGTTGCACCAAAGACTATTCAATTGGTATTTGCTGCTTCTCTGTGTAATTATCTTTCTTTGTTGTCAGTCTGACACAAAAATTCAATTGAACTATACATTAAGCCTACTTGAATGTTAAAATTTAAATTTCAGGGTAGCATACTATGCCATGTATTTTTTTTCACAATTGAGGAATCAGCCTTGGGTCTCAAATAAAGAACCATCTACCTTTGAAAAAGCCATTGAAAGGAACTGTTATATGAGTTCAAAAATTAAGCTAATTATACCCCCAGCAAACAAAGTTTGGGGAGGTATATAGGAATCACCCTGTCTGTCCGTCCGTCCGTCCATGTACCTTGTAAGCGCAACTCCTCCTAAATGGCTGATTGGATTATTATGAAACTTTACACACTTGTAGTACACTACCTGCAGATGTGCATGAAGGAATATGGTTGCTGTCCAAAATTTAAAAGGGAAGATAATTCAACTTATACTTTCACGAAAAGGGAGGGGGGCATGTAATATTATTACAAAGAAAAATTACTATTCAAACTTCATAGAACAAAATTTATTTAAAAAAAGTGAACTAAAACCGCTGGCGTATTGGCGATATGTTGATGACGTATGGGGATTATGGGAACACAGAGAAATTCGTCCCTGAATTTTCAAAACTTTATGGAGTATACTTACTTTATGTCCAGAAATCATTGTTAAACAAGTGGTCAAAAGACAGACATAGACAACTGATAATTTATATACAAACTAAAATAGTTAAATCACTATCATAAAAAAATGAAAGTGGAAATGAAAATAATTTCACTTAATTATCAAATCATTTGGAATATGAAGATCCAACATGATCAAATCAGAAGGCGGCAAGTGCCACTCAACTACTTCAACATGGTGGAAACTCATTTAAAATCAAAACATTTATACTCAATAAAATATAACAAAAAATATACAAGTCAAAATATCAAAGGTAGGCTAAACAGATTTCAGTTATGTAACTGTTTCTCACTATGTTTCAAATATCCATGACAACTAAGTTTTTCTCATTCTCCGAAACAACTTTCTCCATATGCTTAAACCAAGATATACTCAAATCCATTGTAGGGTGAACAACATCTACTAACTTAGAGAACATATACTTAATCTTTCCACCCTTCTTCTTATGAACATAAGTATGTAAGAATGGTGTGACTATGTTATTCTTACCATTCAGTTCAGTGATGAACTGATTTATCTCTCTCAACACACTGGAGTCGGTCTTGCATTTCATCGTAATCCTCATAAAATTTCAAGACATCTGTCTTATATATAGAGTATCTATGAAAATTCCACTCACGAAAACTAGATGTAGCAATAGTAGCGAAAACAACTTTTCCACCTAACTCCTTAATCTGTTGCTCAATATTCACAATGCAAGCTTTCAAGTTAGAAACATGATCAATTTCAAGTTCCAAGAATGATTCTTCATACTTATAATATCGATATTTTTTTCTTATCATGGTACAAATGTCTGGAATTCCAGCAATAAAATAAATAATTTTATCAGACATGTCTTTTCCAATCCTTGAAATAGCAACTTGACACAAATCGTTCAACTTGCCTCCAGGTGTAACATGAAGTTCACGACAAGCCATCCCATTGAAACATTTCCTTCTGCTAGATGAATACAAATGAGTGAGGATAACCAACCATACCGAAAACCCAAGTAACAAAAATCGTAAAAATATATCAAAGTCAGACTGAAAATCATCAGTATGAAAAACTGATCAATAAAAACTTATACAAATTATCTAACGATACAAAATAAAATCATCAAACCTCTGAGGGACCTTACTTACCCTTGTTGTCCTACGTAATGCAGGTTGTGCCTCGTGAATAGAAATATCAGATCGATCAAAGTCTTGACCTACTATATCACTAGCATCTGCAATATCACTAGTCCTTACATGGCTAGAATTAAAGTTTGGGGGTTCCCCAGGGTCATTACCTGTTACTACTGAAGTATTACTGTCTGCCTCACTTCTAAAACTTTGTTGAGTATCTGATAGAGATGACTGGACCTCAGACCTTGAATTTAACACAGATCCTGATGATGACGACTTAATGGATGAAGGCTAAAATTTGGCGACCATAGGATTAAGGTCAAACCTTGATGGCTTATGGGCACCATATATATTAGAACAGACATGTACCTCATCATCGTCATCACTGGAGATACTTACGTCATTTGGCTCATCCATGTGACCTTCATCAACAGTTTCCTTTTCCATTTCCTGTGTAGAATTTTCTGAACTATTATTTTCCTTACTTCGTTTTGGTTTGGGAGGAGTATGCTCTCGAACAATCTCCTTAGTAGGAAGAGATAAAATAGGAAGCAACATATTTCTATGTACCATGACCTTTCTCAAACGTCCATGTTCTGGCGTAAGGACGTAAACGGGTATATCTGTATCAGGTTGAGACTCAATGATATAAGGGTCTCTTTCCCATTTATTTTCTAGTTTATGCTTACCTTTGAAACCTACTTTCTTCAGCAAAACTCTAGTCGCCTTTCTGCAAGTTCGAATGATGTACTCTCAAATCATATCAAGTTTTGTGACGTTTACCTGCCTTTTCAGCTACCTTGGCGGCTGTTTTGTAAGCAAATTTCAATCTCTTTTCAAGGGAACTTACATATGTTATGTGATCTTTCACTGGTGAATCAGATGTAACTCCCAAAAACTTGTCTATAGCCAATCTCGGGTGCCAACCAAACATTAAAAAATGAGGACTATAGCCAGTAATTTCATGTCTTGTGGCGTTATAAGAATGCACAAGAGGAGCTACATACGATTTCCAATCTGGTTTCTTCTCTTCATCTAATGTACCTAACATGTTTAGAAGTGTCTGATTAAATCGTTCCACCTGTCCGTTACCTTGAGGGTGATAAGGAGTGGTCCTGGATTTTTTTATATTTGCTAACTTACAAAGTTCAACAATGATCTTAGACATAAAATTCCTACCTTGATCACTGTGTAGTCGGGCTGGAAAAGAGTAATGTTGTATAAAATTTTCCCATAAGCATTTAGCTGTTGTTTTTGCCGTTTGATTCCGTGTAGGTATTGCCTGAGCGTAACGTGTAAAATGGTCAGTGATTACTAGTATATTTTCATATCCACCTTTCGACTGTTCTAAGGAAAGATAATCAATACAAACTAGTTCAAAAGGATATGAAGACTGAATATTTACCAACTCTGCTGATGTTTTACACTTAGACTTCCTAAGAATACAGTTACTACAAGACTTTACCTTTATGTCTATGTCTTTATCCATACCAGGCCAATAGAATCGGGATTTAATCAGAAACAATGTTCTATCTCTTCCCTGATGTCCTGCGTCATCATGCAGTCCTTGAAACACGACATCTCTGTAAACTGGTGGTAAAACCAATTGACTTACCTTTTCACTATAAAGATTACTATATCTGTACAAAATCTTATCCTTCAAGGTAAATTTGTCCCAATCACGCAAATACTTATGTACTCCTTCCGATTCTAAAGACGTTTTCCTTTTTGTAGGTTTGTGCCCAATCTGCAAAAGGGTTTTGACTCTCCGAATATCTGGATCTGCATTTTGCTCTTCATGCCAATCGATAGCACTGATATCAACATCAGAGACAAGACTCATCAATACTTACATTGTGAGTTAATAAGACTGTCTCAATACATGGATTACTGGCAGAAACTACACAAGCTGAACATACCGTTTTTATAGCATCATGAAACATCTGTTTGGTTTCTGGTTGTATTCTTGACAAGGGATCAGTATCACCATTAGCCTTACCTGCTCTATAGGTCAAATTGAAGTCATAGTTAGAAAGGGAAGCCACCCATCTATGACCAACAGCATCCAACTTAGCCTTATCAAAGATATAAGTCAACGGATTATTATCCGTTTTAACCTCGAACTCACTGCCGTACAAATATTCATGAAACTTATCCGTCACAGCCCATTTAAGAGCAAGAAAACTCTCGTTTATGAGCTGGATAAAGTCTCTCTGCTCCTCGCAAACTACGGCTAGCATAGGCAATTACTCTGTCAATGCCACCCTGTTTCTGATACAATACCGCTCCTAAACCTTCATTACTTGCATCAGTATGCAAAATGAATGGCAACGTATAATCAGCGTATGCTAAAATAGGAATGTAAGAATGCCCTTTCAATGCATTACTAAGCAAGAAACTAGAATTTCTGACTGGCAGAGGGGGAGGGGTCTTAGTTGAACTTGAACCTTCTGTCTTAAACTTAACCTCCTTTGGTGTGCTATGTCTATGTTCCAGATCTTTGACAACCTTATAATCAGTATGGGCATGTAAAAACCTTATCATCTTGTCTATGTCTGCTTTAGACACACTTTCATTCAACTCATCCTGATCTGAACTTTTATTACTTGCCATGATGTTTAAGTCTGAAATTGTACTGATTGTCTCCCTTTTCACTATACAATACTAATATATAGAAAAACTAATGATAATGAAATGGATGATGATATGATGAAATGATAACTACTCACCAGTCATATGTCAAATGTCAGAAAGAGGGAAGATAGAAAACTAGAAGCAGTTTCATGCAGGATTCAAGACATGCTGTGGTGTATAGTGCAGCTATCTGAAAAATAGACTAGAATAAATAACTTGTTCATGAAAATTGCCCACTATGATATAATTAAACTAAAATTAAACTATAAACAGTTCAAAATAATTTTCAAAATTAAATATAGATAAACAAATTATTTTCAATTGTCATTTAACCTTGTTCAATTAGAAATCAATATACTATCAGTTAACAGTTCTGTATTTTAAACACTGATGTTTCTATTGTATCTGCTCCTCGACAGGTGTACAGGTAATCATCGTACATGTAGTAGCTACGGACAATCAATTTCGTAGTAGTGTTGACGAAACGATACTTTAAATCTCCATGATCAATACACAATAAACAGATATACTGGCAAGCACATCGTGTGTATATTCTTTAAACATATTTGTTATAACACTGCATTTCAATAAATGAAATATGATTCACAATTTTCTTCAAAATAAAGGTATGCGCTTAACATTTAAGCTGTAAAACTATAGCGTACCTTTTCACACGGACTTGAATTTTCGTTGTTTTTCTGTTAAACTGTGAAACGACAGACTAATACGGAGTGGATAATAGTTCTAGTTGACAGGATAGACTGAGTGTAAACGGACATCTGAGCCGGACAACGGAACTAAACCAATGGTACAATCAATGTGCAGAAATAATGTGGTTGAATCTAAATCTCGGTAGAGCCTCCATTTGTCACAGTGTTTTGTGCCTCATTTGATGTGATGCGGGCTTAAGGATTATTTGGGTGTGACTTTCCACAAAATAACCAAACATCATTTCAACCATCTACATTTTATTCACACTGAAAATACATTGTACAAATAATTTACTATAATGTTAAATAAATTATTTTCTGAAATAACTGCTGAAAAATTTAGAAAATCCGGACAACCCGTAATACATTTGAAGTATACAAAAACGTAAATGCCTACCTGAAAATAGGGAACAAGTTATCAATCCCACCAGCCGTGTGCAGTGATAATGTGTGAATATCAAACAGTGGACAGGTTAGGTATATATAGATCTAAAACCAGGGTGGAAAAACATGCATGTGGTATTCGTGCAAAAGGTAGAAAGGTGTAGTGATTTCTCCGTCCGTCTTTATGAATGAATGATTTTATGAATGAAAATGATACTACTACTTACCTTTAAACGTAGTATGACCCGTTTATATATTACGGTGACATACAATTGCAAGTATTTTTTGGATACTTAGAAAATTGGTTATATCAAATTTCAATGATTTTTAAATATTTATGTCAGGAGTGCAACATTTATATGGTCAACCATAAATTATCTACAAGAAAATAGATAAATGCATTAATCATAAACTTTATCAAGTCAATTAATCTTCAATAGCTAATGAACCTAGAAAACATGTTCCCTTGTCAGAGAATGTCTCTAGTATTAATACCTAATAGATATTAAAGCATGAGACCATTTAAAATGAACAAAAATGCTTTATTACATAAAACTAAAAGCACATAAAATGCTATTGGCACTTTTTAATTTTTTCAAACATTATTCTAAACTTGACAAAATCTCATTTTATTTAAATCATCCATATAGAAAGCTATAATTTAGACTGTGTAGAAGATCACTTAAAACTAGTTGCACTACTGACATGAATCAAATACTTCTGTGAGAGATATTTTATGTATCTCAAACAGGTAAATGGGTTTTATCTGTTCTCTTGGTCAGTCTCTGTTGAAATAGAAAGACAAATGTGATAATAGTTACATTTAAAAGAAAATATGTGTAAGAAAATATCAAATGTTGCACTCCTGACATTTGAGGGTGCTGTCTTTAATGTGACATTCTTGGCCTTACTACTGATTTTAGTGTATCCTTTAACTATGGTTTTGAAGCAGCAATGATGTATTAAGATTTATTTATACCCCATATCTTTGAAAACTAAAAGACAACATTTCTACAATGTAATTTAGGAAAACTTGCATAAATGTTTGTTGCACTCCTGACTAGGTACATCTTTTTTACAAAGCCATATTTTTATGCAATAATGAATGTGAAGCATGATCTATTGCTATTTTAAAGTATGTCAACATATCAAAGTTTGTGATGAAATAGATTTTGATAACATATTGTTAGCTCACCTGACCCAAAGGGTCATGTGAGCTTTTGTCATCACTTTGCGTGAGTCGTCGTCGTCGTCGTCCGCGTCTGTAAACTTTTCATACTTTCTTCTTCTTCTTTGAAACCACTGAACTGATTTGGACCAAATTTGGCAGAAATGTTCATTGGGAGTTCCTCTACTAAATTGGTTATTTTGGTGCAGATCGGAAATCCAACATGGTTGCCAAGGCCAATAATGTGTTCTGATTGGTTGAAACTTTGAAAATCTTCTTGTCAGAAACTACTTAGCCGATGGAATTGTAACATTATAGAAATGATGACTGGATGGTCCTCTACTAAATTTGTTATTTTTGTGCCGATCGCATATCCAAGATGGCCACCATGACTCGACTTAGTTTTAACATAGAACCCTATGGGAAAAATGTTTAAAAATTTTTTCCTCTGAAAGCAGTAAGCCAATTTAAATCAAACATGGCATGAATGGTCCTTAGGTGGT
>MJUT01001581.1:566731-580543 GCA_002080005.1 Gigantidas platifrons | reverse complement strand
TGCTTATTGTGGTCCTCAAGTGATCACAGGTACATTTCTAACTCTCAAGACTTTAATTAACATGATAGAAGTTTTCCAGCCCCATGTATATATGCATGATATCTAACTTCACAGTACTCTTTCACATTTGTAAGGTCATATTAAAATAAACCATACCATTTAACTATATGTTATATCTGATGTTATAATGTCATGAAACCAGATGAACTATGGGTATATATGGCAATAATATAAAATGTCAGTACCAGAGCTATTTAATATTTCAGATTATAATAATTTTACATAAAAATGTATGAATTTAATTGTTTTCTTGAATAAGGAAATAAAGGTACCTACATGTATATGTTTAATTCATTTTTTTTTCTTTTTCAATTCAATATTTATTGTCATTTAAAAAAATTTAAATCATAAAACAGATTTGTGACAAAATAAAGAAAAAAATATCTTACAAGTTGAAGTAAGAAAAAAACAAGAATAACACATGCACAATGTATTAATGAGTTCCCTGTCCTCAGTTCAAGAGACTTTTTAATGAAGGAACCGATTTTTCCTACTTGTACCGGTGATGATGGATAAAGGTCACGATTACACTGGGACTATATATGCTTGATATATAAAAATCTTGAAGAGAAAATGATATGGGAATACTGCTGGGTTGACTGTTAGGTTAAGTGGTTAGGGTTATGATGTTTAACACCACTCAACTATATTTCAGTCATATCATGGTGGTCAGTTTTATTGGTGGAGGAAACTAGGGTAACCAGAGAAAACTACACCAGTCACAAGTCACTAACAAACTTTATCACATAAAGTTGTATCGAGTACACCTCGCAACAAGCGAAATTCAAATTCACAATGTTATTGGTGTTAGGCGCTGATTGCATAGGTAGTTGTAAATCCAATTACTATACAATCATGACCACCACGACTGCCCCTTGATTACACTGGGATTGTATATGGTTGATACATAAAAATCTTAAGGAGAAAGTTATATTGGAACACTGTTGATTGGACAGTTAGTCTCAGAGTCAGAGTGAATCACCTGCAATTCATTTATTTTTTTATGTTTATCAATTAACTTCAATGTAAGGGAGAGCTAATATGATTTTCACTTCTGTACTTCTGAATCAAGGGGAGATAATGCAGTTGATGATACAACATGATTTCAAGATATCGGGATATCTTTGTCACATTTGTGTACCACTGAAATATTGTTGAAAGTGCCGTTAAACACCATAAAACAGTCTTCGAAATTAGACTTTCGAATTTACGGGCCAGAAAACTTCAAAATTAGAATATTTATATAGATTCTATTGAAAAAATTTGGCAAAAGTCACTGGTCCGAATCAATTTTCACTGGCCGTGGGCCACCGGACCACTGCTAAAGTCAATGACTGATAAAACAAACCAACTAACCTATAATCTGTACATGAATGATTATTGGATGGTCGTTTTAAAAGAAATACATTTTTTTTTATTTGGGTGGATCAAAATTCCAAAATGGCCTTCTACAGCAGGACATTTTTAAACCATTTATGATGGAAGATTAATGGACATTACAATGTGCATGAGTTTTCTTGTACAGGAGGGCCATATTACATTATATATGGGCAGAGGACTAAAATCCATGTATTGACATAAATTTATTATTAATTGCATGAATTTGATTTAAGATTTCAAATTTCAGTCAAATTTTATGTTTTATTAATATTTTAGAGTTTGAAAATCAGTCGAAAGTTGTTAGGCAGGACTTTGTTTACAAAGTTTATGAAAGGAACATTTTATGGACACTTCGTAGCAGGAGAGGACCAGATCGCAATAAGACCACTCATATCAAAGAACCAGCAGTTTGGAGTTAAATCTATACTAGATTACAGTGTGGAGGAGGATTTGTCTGTGAAGCAGGCCAAGGAAAGAGTGGCAAAGTAATGTAGTCAACAGATTTTAATCCTTCAAAGAATTTGACCATTATATGTGACATGGATGAATGAACCCTAAATAAGTACATGTACTGTCAAACATACCTATGCGGTGATTGTGGTCACCCCTATTAAGCAGTCACCTGTATTTAAAGGTCATCTTTTTTTGTCCTGTCATAGAAAATTTCATATGAATTGAACATCTTTTAAGAGGTCACCTGTCTTGAAAGAACACTTTTTCTTTGTACCAATGCCAAGCTAGCTGAAATACTGTTGGCATTAAGCATCAATCAATCAATCAGTCTTTGTACCAAAGGTGACCTCTTAATACAGGTTTGACTATAGATGTACTTGGTTTGATTTTCTGTCTACATGATAAATAATTTTGTATCATGATTTCTCCTCTTTTCTATTGTCAACAGCCGTACAATATCTCATGATACCCAGAGAGGAGGTGGAGCTAGATGACGTCACATCATACAATATCTTCGATACCAAAATATACAAGATATCATCATAAAGCTTACATACTCTCACTCAAACAGCAAAATTAAAAAAAAAAAAACTTTGATTGACGTTGCAAGATACAAGTCCCTTATTGAACAAAGTTACTCGTGCACCATCAGATATTTTGATAGGCCAGACTCGTTCTGCAAACTCGTCGCATGGCCTACCAAAATACCTGATGATGCACTCACCTTTTTGTTCAATAAATGTAACATGTTCAACATGACTACCCCAAAATAAAAATGTATTTTGATAATACCATATATTTTATTTTTACCAAGTGTACAATACAATATATCCCTTGCCTTTCTGAAATAAAACAGCAATAAAATGTAATGGTTGACTACCAAAAGGTATTTTAAAGAATTAATTGTCATGTTCTAATATTTGCAAATGTATACAGGTAAATAAAGTTTTTTTCCCAAATTTGAAGTTATGTTAACAGAGGTCCAAAATGGGAAAAGTTCATTATTTTATGAGGTTAATTGCCCCAAATATACAGACGCTTGTACACACATAGAATAGTATAAAAACCCATTGATCAGAAGGGTTATTGTTATGGTGTTTAATGCCACTTCCAACAATATCATTGATCAGAAGGAAAATTTATATACCATACATTATATCATTCAAGTTGCAGGGCCGTCGTAATCATATTTGGATTTACAACTGCATTATGCTTCAGTGCCTATCACCACTAACATTGTGAGTTTGAATCCCGCTCAGGTGTGGTGTACTCGATACAGTATTATGTGATAAAGTTTGTCTGTGACTTGCGACAGGTTTGTGGTTTTTTCCGGTTTCCTCCGCCAATAAAACTGACCGCCACGATATTGCTGAAATATTGTTGAAAGTGGCTTTAAAACCATAACCCCCCATTCAAGTTTCTAGGTAAATCATGTTCTGTGATTTGGATATTAATAAATCAGAGGAATTTCTATTTGATTAGGTCCAGAAGCATTACAAGCGAAAACATCACGACATGCATCTGGGTAATTAAAATATTAAAAGAATATAGCATAAAATAAAAAGCAATTATTTAATCTTTCTTTTCATAATTGATGTTAAATGTTTAAAAATAACAAAAAAGGTAAAAAGCAATTATTTAATCTTTCTTTTCATAATTGATGTTAAATGTTTAAAAATAACAAAAAAGGATACGAAAGGTCTGTGGAAAAGAAAGGAAATCCTTAAACTCGTAAAAGAAATCCTTAATTAAGTTATTATAATCAAAGATCCTTGTAGGGTAAAAGTTTGACGATTCTTGTCAAGAGTCTCCTAATTACCAAAACGTCACGAGTCCCCACCAGTGCATTCTTTGTTATTTTTTTTTTGTATAAAAAATGGTGAATCCCAAACACAAGTGATCATGAGTCCAGGACTCACATACATTTTGTAGATGATTGCAAAAATCAAATAAATTTGAATATTTATTATTGATGTTTCTTATCTATAATAATAAAATAATAAACTAGTTACTGCACAATAATAACGGCTGTCTATGTATCCATAGTAACACCTGTAAACATAAATTTGATAAAGATTATAAAATTCATCAGTAGTATGCTAATATTTAAGTTTCTATATACATGTTCAACAAGTTAAATTATAAATTATGGCATTGCTTCATTGAATATATGTTCTGATATCCTGCATTGATGGACTCCCTCCTAAAAAATATTTAAAAAATATTAATAAATGTTAATTTAGTGCACGTGGTTCATAGGATAAATAGGACATATCACTATTGTAGGAGGAAACCAGCCAATGACCTTGAATTTATTAAATCTGAAAGTGAACTTGTCTTGTGACCTTAGATGATCTATATCAATATATAAAAATAACCATATCATTTAAAAAAAAAAAGATTTGGTTTAAAGAAGATATTGAATTTAATATCTTTTGAATATCCATATCATTAGAATAAAATTAAAAAAAAATTAAATATGGTTTTAAAAGATTTGGTTTAAAGAAGACAATTTTTTTTATTGAATTTAATATCTTTTTTTGGTTCATGATGAGGTGAATTAAGCATGACATTATTACATATGTACTATGCATGTTTTATAGACAAATTTATTTGACAACATTGTAAATAATTTAATACTATGTATCTTTGTACTGTTCCTGTCAATTAATTTAGCATTGAACAAGAAGTGGATGATATTCGCTGTAAAATGCAGCAGGTTGGATATCCTACAGTACCATCCCTTAGTGTCTCCAAGTAATAGATGGCTACAGGGTCAAACCTATAGTCTGACGGTCTGAAATTCTGACAGATTAATCTTTTAGCAAGTCTTTGATATTTGTTCAATGGTATACACTAAGATGATGACAAGAGATCACGAATCATGGTTAAAATTAAAAAACACACAAGCACTCCTGCACACCATTCAACTTTTTATGCTGTCGCATGGAAAGCATGAATATAATTATTTGTATACTTTGTCTTCCGCATTCTCTTAATCCTTAATCCAATGTAGTTTTAGTTTATTTAAGCATCCGTAAATAATATCAACGGCAGATCCAGGGGTTAATTGGTTGGAACCCCTCTCTATCTGGAAGATGGTTTTAAAATTGTGTGAAAATCAATGCAGATTGGGCTTGAAAACCTTTTGTTAAATTTCTGAATATGTCCACTTACCAGACAATGCTAAATGTCTCTTGATCTTTTAATTGTTTCTAGGATTACAGAAATCTACAGGCAGTTAGAACATTCTTTTAATTGTTCATTGGATTACAGCATCATAGGAAGACAGAAGCTATGCAAATTCACAATCACAATTTCACGTTTTCTTTAACAAAAATCTGGGAAGAGGGATTTTTGTTGAACTGTCAGATTTAAAATTAATGAACTGTCAGACTAAAGAACCGTTGGACTATCTATCAGGGTGTCAGATTATAGCTAGGACCTTGACGACTACAATTAATTTACTTCACTTAAGAAGAGCTTGCTCATCTGGACCTATTATGAGGAGAATTGTTTGCCAATCTTGGTGTCATTTGCATTTTTATTTGCAGCCACATTATAATTGTTAATGTTACACATGTATATACATTTGATTTACAATTGCAAATTTAAATATTAATTCACAAAACCTGAATTGTATGACCAGACCGAAGTAAGCTTCTAAAACTATATACATTTTTTGTACATGTATTAAAATAACCATGTTTTGTGAATTGTGTTTATTTGACTGTATATAGTATCTTGTAGTCTGATAGATTGTATATCTAATTATATATGTTGATTGTTATTGTCCCTTGCCGGTCTTTGATTGGTTAAGTAAATTATATTTGATTTTTTATACAGTGAAACCTGTCTAAACCAAACCTCGGTAGGACCAAATTATGTGTTCGGAATAGACAGGTGTTCTGTTTATACAGGTTAAATTAACAAAGATTTCCTTCATTTGGACTTTATTCGGTTTATTAACGGTTCGGTTTTAACAGGTTTCACTGTATTCAATTCTAATACATGTACATATTTTCATACCTCGCAGCCGTAAGTGATAAAGTTTACCAGTTGCTTGCCCATGGTCGATGGTTCTCTCCGGGTACTCCGGCTTCTTCTACCACTAAAACTGGTCGCCATGATATAGCTGAAATATTGCTGAAAGTGGCATTAAACATCAAAAATCAAATCAAATCAAATTTTCATACCAGTAGTTGTTACGATATCTTCCAATATCTGTAGCTCTGGAAAATTATAATATACAAAACAAGTATTACATTCCTCCCTTATCATCTCTAATTTCTAATAAATGTTTATGTTTTTATTTGTAGGAGTTATGTGCCTGAAAACAGAGCCGATTCTGAAGGCTTAGGTAAGTTGGTGGAATCTCAGATATTATCTAGATGTATTAAGGTGTGGACAACAAAATGGAAATTTTTCGTACGATTTCCAAATGATTTTTCATCTGTGGTGCAAATGGCCAAGACTTCATACAGTCCAAATTTCCATTTGATGATTCGATTTTTATTTTATTTTTCCATTCTCATGATAAGATTTTCATCAGACTGGGGGATGTAAAAATGATGCCGATCAATTTGGAAAATACTCTTCGATTCGACATTTGTGTTCACTCGACAAGATTTTTTGACGACAATGTGTCGAAAGAAAAATCGGCCGAAAAATCATATAGTGTGACTGAATTAATGTACTGAAAATGTCGAAATAACAATGCAAACTGAAACAATGAATTCAGTATGAAAGGAAAGCAACAAGAAATTAATAATACATTATAAATTTGATGTTTCTACAGTTTATATAGTGGAAAATCATCATAAATTTTTGTTTGAATTTACTCCTAAGGACAGATATACAGTAAGTGAACAAAATTGTCTGTCACCTATGATTTCTTCCTATATTATTTCATATTAAACTGCAATTAAAAAAAAAATTATCCAGAGTTTATTTTCTTTACCAATTTTGCTGATGTTTTCGCTCACAATAGCAGATTGTTTTAAAGTTTCATTTACATTTTGTAAATTAAGATTTTTAAATAGTCCAACACAAATCTTTAATTAAACTGACAAACTACTTTATATTTATTGTATTTTTGAACTTCAACAATTCGTGACTGTTTAATTAGTTTTTAAAGTTTTAAAAATATGAAGAAGAAAAAAATTAATTGTTGATTGTTATGACAAACTGTATATTATTATTCTTTCATACATGAACATTTTATAAGAAATCTTCAAATGACCAAACAATGATTTCAGAAGATTTCTTTTTTATTAACATATGTGATTTTACATGAAATATGTTAGGAAAAATTGGAAGTGACGACCAATGCATTGTGTTCATTCAAAATTTACTGTATGTTGCTAATAAGTAAAAACAATAAAAACCATTTCTTCACTTTGATTTCTGCCATGATATAGCTGAAATATTGTTGAAAATTTCGTTAAATAACATAACCCCTTCTCTTTTATTTCAAAGAAATAACAGACAAAGATGTCGTGATTATACAGGTAAAATAATGTACTAAAATCTGAATGTACATTTTGGTTCAGGAAATAGAATAAGAATTCAAGGTACAGGTTTAGGAATACACAGTATATTGCTATAGCAAGTCACATGTCTGATATTGCACATAATTCTTTAGTTGACAAGAGGAAGGTGTTGGATAACACACTGTTATTTTTTTATAGCATGAAAACTTTGTTTTAGCTTGCCTAGCCCAAGGGATGCATTGCTAACAATACTATTATGCCTGTTTTATTCCCAGTAAACACAGAAAACTATCGAGTACACCTTGCCATGAAAGGAATTTAAACTCACAACTTTAGTGGTGATAGGCATTGATTGCGTAGGTAGTTGAAAATCCAACTACCATGCGATGACGACCAAAAACTAAAGAATGATGGAATAAGATATGACACACATTATTATCCTCTTGCCAACGAAGTTGCGAAGAGATATAGTAATGCTACCGTCCTTCCGTAACATCCTTGTGAACACTCTAGAATTAACATCCTTCAATGGATTTTGATCAAACTTGGTACATACTTAGTCCTTAAGAGAATCTGGAACCCTATTGATTTTCAAGGTCACCAGGTCAAATTTTTAGACAATGTGATACGCCACGCTTTGCGTTGCCCTTGTTAATTATTAAAATCAAAATATACCAGTATTTTTATTTTCGTTCAAGCTTTATAAAGTTGTAAATTGGAGGTCACATTTTTACATAAAATTTAAACCTACAAAATTGCTATTAGTGTTTTTTCTGTTTGCTTAAAACAAAATAATGGAGGTTTCCAATTTTTAATCCTAAAGGAGTTCAAAACAAGGATGAGGGTAATATTAAAATTTTGTAAACCAAACTGCTCTTATTTTTGGGAATATATTGGAATGTGTCAGTAAATGCTGGACAAAACTTAAGTTAGAGGGCTAATTATCTCCCCTTTTTATTCATAAGATGTCCAAATGCTTATTCAAAGACAACATTATATTTTTTCAGATCCAATTCACAAGAGATTTTCTGCTCATGAAGAATTTTTAGACAGAAGAGACAAAGTAGTCAGCGCCAGAACATATTTCTATGATGACGAGGCCAAGTGTGATGATAATATGAACATATTTCTTCAATGTGTAGACGCTGTCTCAGGTATGGTTTGGACCAGTGCTTGGATATGACCTATTTGGGTCCCTAGGCTAATGAAATTATGGGGTCTGCCTGTAACTCACCCACACCCTTCTTGAATATATTTTAGCAATATTTACATAGCTTGAAGTAAAATTATAGCAAATTCCCAAGCTTGAGGGGCCCTAGCTGCAGCTTTTACTAGCCTATTGAAAAATCCGGCCGTGGTTGGGACATATGCAAATTATAATACTAAATTATAAAAATAATGCTAAATTTCTCTATGCTTGATTTTCATTTCTTACACTATTGTATAGAATACAAATAATTAAATTTACAAAATTGGTTTATTCTCCACCAGTTGCGTCCCTTTGATATCATCATGCAGGAAAGTTAGTACTGGTAGCTAATATTTTTCAACAATAACCAGTTCATTATTTCCTCTTTTATAAGGTTAATTTTCATATTTTACTCTTTTGTGAAAAATGTAAATAATTAAATTTACAAAATATTGTTTATTCTCCACCAGTTGCATCCCTTTGATATCATCATGCAGGAAAGTTAGTACTGGTAGCTAATATTTTTCAACAAGAACCAGTTCATTATTTTTTCTCTTATAAGGTTGATTTTCATATTTTTCTCTGTTGTGAAAAATGCCAAGAATTAAATTTACAAAAATGGTTTATTCCCCATCAGTTGAGTCCCTTTGATATCATCATGCAGGAAAAAGAGTACCGGTATGGCCTCTCTCGAAGGGAACAATTGAGTAGTATTGTATTATCTCAGTGCTTTTGAAATCTGTCCAGATAAAAGGGGTGGTCTTATATGAAAGGAACTACTGTAGCCAAGAAACAGACATAAAGAAAAGTATTACTCTCTTTTACTTTGAAAATTTCATGATATACTTGTGACACCATTTAACATTGCTTGTTGATTGTTGTCTAAGGAGGGTGGGAATGGAGTATCATGAAAAACAATTCATAGAAAACATTTTGCTCAAAATACTTGGAACGGTAACATTTTTGTCAGTTACAACTGTATGGTTTTCTCTGAATTCGTCAGTTTCCTCCACCTATAAAATATTTAGAAATTGAGATACTGTTCAGTTATATGGGGAAGTCTACTAAATGCTAGTTATGAAAAAAAGGTTTAAACAGTGATGGTCATCAATTCCACCAATATCAACAAAAACAAACGACCACTTCTCATCTTAACTGAACTCACTGTGTAGTTTTCTGTGGATTATCGGCAACAATCACTCCATTGAGTACGTAATTACTTTATTATTTTTAACTTATGTTTTCATAATGTTGTTTGTAAAATGAAGGTTCATAATAATATATATTGATTTTCTAGGTTCAACAAAAAGTACAGGATTTGTTGCTATCAAGCTCACAGCTTTAGGAAGACCTCAATTTTTGGTAAAGTTTTTATAAAAAAAAAAAAAAAAAATAAGATCATTGGCACAGTACATGTACAGTCGTGGAACATAATTATTCGCCACCCTCGATTTTATGCTATATATTTCATATAAAACCACATTTTTCAAAAAAAAATTATTGTGAAGTCATTTCTAAATGGATTTTGATAATTTTTGCACTAGAAGAAGCAGAAATATTTAGATTATTTGTTTATTTTAGCACGATTTTCCGTTAGATTGCCTTTATTTTCTTATGATTTAAAGAACATTTTTTGTTTTATGACGTCAAATTTGCTATATATTTAACCAAAATAAAATTGGAAAAATCAACATTAGTGTTTAAATCACCAGAAAACATAAACCATGCAGACAAAAATTACTATCAGATAAACAAATAAAATTCAAAGAACTCTGTGTGTCTTGAAATAAATTTCATAAAAATCTGCCCAGAGATAGCTTTAAAATATTTGTTTTTTTGAATGTGGTTTTATATGAAATACAAAATGTATATAGTAAAAAATCGAGGGTGGCAAATACTTATGTCCATGGACTGTATTAGTTTTAACAATAAAAGATTCAAATGTTGTTGGACATGAAATAATATCCAGTAGAAATTCAGATAGAAATAGATATAAAGTTAAAAACAGTTCATTGTATATTTTTTTTGTGCTGTTAATCATTTCAGTCATATCAGACGTCTTCATTGATGAGCATTACTTTAGTCCTCGAAATGAAAATTTGGATTTACTGGTCTGAATCAATTTCTAGAATTTATTTTTATATATTTCTAAATAAAAACTGAATAATTTACTGATCCGAACCAAGTTTTACTGGTCTTGGACCTGAGGACTGGTGCTCGTCGTGAGGACTGTTACTCGTACCGTTAAGTGGAGTGTCATTGGTTAGGGTGGTTGCTCTATTTGATCAAGGTCATTGACTTCTGAGAACAAATATTTGTCGCTGGTCGCAACATACAATCAATCAATCAATCAATCTGTCAGCTCCTCAAAACTCAGTAATTACTCCAACATGAGTCATGAGAAGACACTCAAAGTTTCAATATTGACATTTTTCCACATACAGTGTTATAAGAGTACAAGTCTTATATTGATCTATTGAAAACTATTGACAAACAATTTTAGAAGCCTGTTTTTTTTTGTTTTTTTTTTCATTTTCTTTTTATTTGATTTTATGCTCCATGTAATTACAGGTTTGACCTTAGTCAGGTAAATTTGATTATATGTAATTATAGTAAAGCTAATTTTATTGCTTATTTACTTTTCAGGTTAGCTTTAACTCCCCTTTGTACTATCTATGCCAACCCTCTGATTAATTTTACACAATATGTTGTTACCAGAGGCGGATTTAGAGGGGGCGTGTGGGGAGTGCGCCCCCCCCCCCTAAAATTCGCAAAGCATATGTTATACAACGTTAATTAAGCAGTTCAACAAACAACTTTTTGTAACTTCAAGATAAAAAGCTTGTGTTATTTTGACCACAATGAATCCCTATTATTACTGTGGCAGCAATCTTATCTGTTAACTGTTCAAAAGTCAAAATGAATAGTAATGATAATGATATTAGGAGTAAATTTGGGGTATCATTCTAAAAAGCTCTACCCATTGATAAATGATCAGTATACTGTACGTCCGGATGAAGCTTTTCGTTTCGCCGTTGGTTCATTCATTGAAAACGTATGATTCGTTCTTGTTTATAGACAAACAAAGGTGAATATGTTAACATTAATGCTGCATGAAACGATTCTGATCATCTAATTTAGTTACGTTAGCTAATCAGAAATCAACAAGTTCATGTATTGACAATTTCCGCTTTTGTTTGTCTATAAACAAGAGCGGTCGAATCATACGTTTTCAATGAATGAATCAACCGACGAAAAGAACAGCTCCATCCAACTAGAACCACCCGAAAGGACAAGCACCGAAAGTACAGACCAATTAGTGAAATGAGGAATGCTTTAAAACTAAACCAATAGTTCTTTATATATCTTTATTCTCATAATCCAATTTACAATGGTATAGAGAAATACACAAATTACATATACAAAAACAAAATGAACAAAAAGTAAGACAATTCACAAAGCTGCAGACAAGAAATATAAAAAAAAAGAATAAATAAATAAATAAATATTACACAGGAGAGTCCAACATTTGATTCACTATTCTAATAAATTTGCACAAATTATTCATATCAGACGAGTTATTACTATTCATAAGTGAACTGAATTTTAATGAGTTTGGTCTATTTCTAATTTTGTTCCTAATAAGTAGATTGCGGTTGTCATCAAATTTTGAACATGAAAATATGTAGTGAAACTCGTCTCCAATATCACCAGAATTACACAATAAACATTTCCTATTTTCTCTTGTAATGTTTTGCCACCTGCCCGTTTCAATTGGTAATGTATGGTTCGTCGTTCTGAATCTACAAAGTGTTATAATGTTTCTATCGTCTAGCTTCTCAAAATATTTTTTTATTTCTAATTTTTCTTTAAACATGCGATAATTTAGTGCTTTTGCTGAATTTTGTAAATTAGAATGCCAAATTTGCTTGAACTGATCGATAAGAATTTGTTTAACAGTATTATAAAGTCAAGTAGCACTTACAAAATATTGATTATTCCAAACATATGACAAACCACATTCGTCTAATATAGATTTTACACTTTTTAACCAAGGTATGTTAGTTCCATAGTTCAGGAGTGAAAAATTGTACAAAATTGCAGGAATCTTTTCTTGTTTTCCTGTTAGTAATTTAGCCCAATAATTAATAATCCTAAGTTTAACATATATGCCTAATGGAAATCTACCAAGTTCTCCGTATACCATAAAATCAGGGGTACTCTTTTTTACATGTAATATAATTTTACAGAACTTTAAATGAACTCTTTCAACAATGTCGTTATTTCTCACTCCCCATACTTCACATCTATATAATAAAACTGGTTTGACAATTTTATCGAATAGATCGAGCTGGCATTCAATTGATAGGTTATGTAATCTACCTTTCGTGATAATATCATACATAGCCCTCGTTGCCTTGTTAACATTAGCTTTTTTTGCTTTTGAAAAACTCTCTGTTCTGGAGATTAAAATACCAAGGTAAGTAAATTCGTTTACAATTTCTAGAACAGTGTTATTATACATAAATACAATGTTTTTAGACATTCTACCTTTAGAGAAGATGACAACTTTACTTCTACCTACATTCACTTTCAATTTCCAAATATTACAATACACATTTAAAGAATCTAGCTGCTTTTGTAAATCTTCTGGTGACTCTGACATTAAGACTGTATCATCAACATATAGAATAACAAATAGTTTTAAATAATAATTTAACTCTGTTTCAATCTCATCAGATATACTTTTCAAACCAATTATATTGTTAACATGAACAAATTCCTCTAAATCGTTTAAATACAATGAAAAAAGGACGGGACAAATTTTCTCCACCAACATTACAAGGGAAAAATTCTGAATAATCTTCACCATTAAAAACACGAGATTTTACATTGCTGTACATATTTACAATAGTCTTACACATATTTCCGTTGACTGAGTGTGTTAGTAATTTTGACCAAAGGCCTTTGCAAAATCTATGAAGGCACAGAAAAGTTTTTTTCGTTTCAAACGTAAGAGTTTGAAGGGTTAAAATATCGTGATCGATCAGTGATGAGCTGAACAATTCACATCACGGTTGTTCAAAAAAAGTTTTACTTTAGGTTATTATTATTATAACATATTTGTATAGCGCATAATATAATCATAAAACTACTCTAAGCGCTTTACACTAAAATATAGTCAACATAATCATAGATCATATTTACAATGGATACGAAGATAATAAAAAAAAAAAA
>MJUT01001581.1:547642-562796 GCA_002080005.1 Gigantidas platifrons | reverse complement strand
TGATTGCACACATTTAATAATATATCGAATGGATAATGATATGAAATAAAATGTCCTCTTTTCCAAAAAGTAAAATTCTGGATATGCCATATGGGTATCCAAAGACAATGTCATTAATTAGCGACTCACAGAACAATGTGTAGAGCAAACGGTGCCTTAAATGTCATGTTATAAGCAAAAACAATCACTTACGTTGTGGGAGCAGCCGTCTAGCGCTAACCATTCATGTATACATTCTTATAATCTGACAAATACAGGGCTCTGTCCTGGACCCGCTGGAGACCTTAACCATTCCCGAGAACCATCGCCTACTCATGCCCCCCCTAACCACAAATCCTGGATCCGCCCCTGGTTACAAGTGACTTCTAACCTCACATAGATTTTGTTATGGTTACTATAGAAAACGCATCATCTTACGTATCCACAGTAACGTTTGTCTTCACTCTACAAATTGTATGGTTATGGTGTTTAATGCCACATTCAACAATATTTCAGTTATATCATAAATTTTGAAATTGATAAAAACTGAAACAGATTAGTAAAGCTACTTATAGCAGTATAATTGCAACAGAAGCTACACTATATTGTATTTGGGAAAAGGTATCTTGAAAATGAAACATAGACTTTAGTGTGGCATCTTGCCAAGACATGAATAAGGTTACTTTAAAAGTCTTAAATAGAAATGTTACAGTATCTTTATTATTTGTTGATAAAAAACTAATTCACATTTTCATATTAATAAATAAGTCAGTAAAGCCAGTCAAATGTAATTAAAAAATAAATTGGTAACAATTGATCCTCATCTCTGTAGACAATTCAACAAGCTTTAACAAAGTTCACTGTACACTAAGGGTATGATGTAAGTTATGTATAATGGTTTTTTTTATGTATTATTAACATGTACCATATTTTTCTTGCAATAAGTTGAAACTTTTTTCAATTTAAGAAGTAGATATTTTCATATGAAGTCTACAAGATTATGCTTATTTGTCATATAGTCTGCATGTGATTATTCCAATGTAGTTTGAACCACATCAGTTAATGCACTTGCCACAAGTGCAGTAGATTGTGGGTTCAATCCAAAGATTATAAAATTGGAAAAAATGAAATTTCTTCTCGTCATGATATAACTGAAAAATTGTCCATTTTAAACTTGTTAAACAATAATCACTCATTCACTCACTCAAATGTAGTTATAAAATATATACCGGTAGTATTAATATCATTGGCTTAAAACATTATTTAAGTAACAAACCCTGCATATTTCTACCTGTTTCTAAGCCTTGTACAAATATATTTTATATTCAGAAACAAGATACATATATACATATATACAATATATGTAGTGGTAAGTGCAATGTTCCATCATCAATAAAGAAGTCACTCGTGGCAATATAGCTCTACTGAGCCATGCTTGACTGGTTAACTTGAAGTCAGAACGATGTGTCAGAGTGGAAGAAAATGTTTACACACAGACTCTTCTATTAAGTTAGCTGTCATCATCATTAATTGGAAAGTAATATGTTCTTGCCTTTATAGCATTACAGAACAATCACTCACTCAATGAGTTAAGCCATACATTTTGGCTGAATAACACTTTATCTGGCTATAATCATTATTTTAATGTCATTTTTGCACACATTTTTCGAACTATTTCCTGAAATGTTTTCTTTAATTTTCTTATTACTTTTCCAGCTGCAGTTGTCAGATTTACTGGTAACAACGAGGAGTCTTTTTGAGACGTTCGCTGGTAAAGGAGATATATTATTACAAAAGTTCCGTGAAGACGATTTCCAGAAGACGTTAGATGTAATGGGTGTACCTATATCTAGAGATGAAACAAAGAGATGGTTCTCGATACTTGATATCTCACAAGATGGGTAGGCATAATTGTTTATATAAGGAATATTTCAAATTTTTGGACAGGCCATATGATATAACCTGGTTCGGGGCAGTTTATTGTTAAAAAATTGCAAATATTCCTTATAATTTAATTTTTACAACAAAATTAACGACTCTTCGATTTTAATTACGATTATTTCATAGGACTATTTGAATTTGTCCTTTTCGAATGAATATGTTGGTGACATCACAATACCAACCCAGGTTATCAAGTATAACTAAGTTTTCTCCAGGCGGATCAACCAATCGGATTACAGTATTCACATCAAATTATGTTATTATGGAAATAACACAAAATATCACACTGTCGGAACAGTTCCAATATCTAACAGAAAAATCCTAGAAACAAGAAACAGAAACAAAATATATATCCCTAGCTTCTATATGCATGACTGATCACGTTCCTGGCTTGGTACTAGCACTTCAATAAAAAGTGGCACGCATTCTAAGTTTTTTTTTACATTGTACCTGTTTATAAATAAACATTTTTCCTCATCATAGCAAAAAAAATGATATAAAATGTATATCAGAATTTTGTTAAAATATATCTATATTTTTTCAGTGAAGTAGATTAATGGGATTGGGATAATATGCTAAATGTTAATCTCAGTTTATCTTTGTTTTTTTCAGTGAAGTAGATTTATAGGATTGTGATGATATACTGATTAGATTGTTAATACCAGTTTATTTAATTTATCAGTGAAGTATGTTTTTGAGACTGGGATAATTTGCTAAATGTTAATCCCAGTTTATTTTTTGCAGTGGAGCAAATTTATGGGATTGAGATATTTTGCTGAATGTTAATCTCAGGATTTTTTTTTTAATTTCAGTGAAGTAGATTTATGGGAATGGGATAATTTACTGAATGTAAATCCCAGTTTATAATATTTTATACCCCCCCCCTCCCCCCCGCAACGAAGTTGTAGGGGGGGTATACTGGTTTCACCATGTCCGTCTGTCTGTCCGTCCATCTGTAGACAAATCAAATCCTATGTCGTACGATAACTTGAGTTGTTTTTCTTAGAATCTTTTAAAATTTTATCAGCTGTTTACTGGTGAAGAGAGGAGGATCCCTTTCATTTTTGACGATTTTCACTTTTGCCGTTCCTGAGTTATTATGTCTCCCCTTCGAACGAAGGGAGACATATTGTTTTAGTCTGATTTTTTCTTCTTCTGCTTCTTCTGCTTCTTCTCAGCGAAGCTTGTCCGGACCATAACTTTTTTGTCTTTCCAGATAGGTCAATTATATTTGGTATGTGGGTACATGACCATAATGCGGTGTGTTGCGTACCATAATGACCTTCGTGGGACCTTGACCTTTGACCTCAAGGTCAAATAATTGTTTTTTAAATAGTATTTATTTGGTATGTGGGTGCATGACCATAAGGCGGTGTGTCGCATACCGTAATGACCTTCGTGTGACCTTGACCTTTGACCTCAAGGTCAAATAATTGTTTTTTAAATAGTATTTTCTTGTCCGGGCCATAACATTTTTCTCTTTCGAGATAGGTCAATGATATTTGGTATGTGGGTGCATGACCATAAGTCGGTGTATTGTGTTCCATAATGACCTTTGACCTCAAGGTCAAATAATTGTTTTTTGAATAGTATTTTCTTGTGTGGGCCATAACATTTTTGTCTTTCGAGATAGGTCAATGATATTTGGTATGTGGGTGCATGACCATAAGGCAGTGTGTCGCGTTCCGTAATGACTTTTGTGGGACCTTGACCTTTGACCTCAAGGTCAAATAATTGTTTTTTAAATAGTATTTTGTTGTCCGGGCCATAACATTTTTGTCTTTCGAGATAGGTTGTTGTACAGATGGCCGCATTAAGGGGAGACATAAGTTTTAGGTATCTAAAACAGTTCTTCCTAGTTGGACTTGATATGACGGAAAATAGGATTATTACCCTATGTCGTACGATAACTTGAGTAGTGTTTCTCAGAATGTTTTGAAATTTTGTCAGCAGCTTACCGCTGAAGAGAGGAGGATCCCTTTCATTTTTGACGATTTTCACTTTTGCCGTTCCAGAGTTATTGGACTTGATATGACAGAAAATAGGATTTTTACCCTATATCGTATGATAACTTGAGTAGTGTTTCTCAGAATATTTTGAAATTTGAGCAGTAGTTTACCCATGAAGAGAGAAGGGTCTCTTTCATTTTTGATGATATTCACTTTTATTGTTCCAGAGTTAGGGGCCTTATATTTTATACAATGTCATAGGAAAACTTTAGTAATGTATGATGGAATCTGGTGAAACTTTACTAAATAATCATTGGCTGGGTAATAGAGGAGGGTCCTTTTCATTTTTGGTCGGAACAATCGGTAATGTTGTTTTTGTTATGGAAATAGGTTGGACAGATGTTAGGAGTGAGGGTATATATATTAAGTGAGCTGTGCTCACAGTAATTCTAGTTTCAGTTTAGTTTATAATGTGGGATTGGGAAATTATGCTGAATAATAATATCACTTTATCTATATTTATTTCAGTGAAGTAGATTTATGGGATTGAGATAATTTGCTGAATGCTAATCCCAGTTTATTATATTTTTCAGTGAAGTAGATTTATGGGATTGGGATAATTTACTGAATGCTAATCCCAGTTTATTATATTTTTCAGTGAAGTAGATTTATGGGATTGGGATAATTTGCTGAATGCTGATCCCAGTTTATTGTATTTTTCAGTGAAGTAGATTTATGGGATTGGGATAATTTGCTAAATGCTAATCCCAGTTTATTTATTTATTTTTTCAGTGAAGTAGATTTATGGGATTGGGATAATTTACTGAATGTTAATCTCAGTTTATCTAAACTACTGATTGTACCAAATAAGGAGGTATGTATATACAGTCATACCTGTCTTATGTGACTTACCAAAGAGACATTGAAACAGGGTCACATAAGACAGGTGGTTGTTTTATACAGGTTAAATTAATATGAAATGCACTACAAAGCGAAATAGAAATTAAGGTCACATAAGACAAGTTATTTCTTAATAGAGGTTGTTGTTAAGGCAGGTTTGACTATGCATAATGAAAATTTTGTAAAAGGCAAAAAAAAATAAAAAATACATTTCAAACACTGCAAGGGTTTTAATAATAATTCTATTCAAATAATACTAATCTTAGCAAGGTCTCAAGAACACACATATACATACCATGTTAAAATTATTATATGAAATTATTATTTTTGTATACATGTAGTGCTACCTAGATCTATTAATTCTTATGCCATAGCTCTTGGTTAATGGTTATGGTGTTTAACACCACTTTCAACAATATTTCAGATATATCGTGGCAGTCTGTTTTATTGGTGGAGGAAACTGGAGTACCAGGAGAAAACCACCTACATGTCGCATGTCACTGACAAACTTTATCATATAATGCTATATCGAGTACACCTCACCTGAGCTGGTTTCGAACTCAAAACTTTAGTGGTGATAGGCACTTATTCCACAGGTAGTTGTAAATCCAACTACCATATGATCAAGACTATGACTGTCCCTCTTAAGCCTTGATAATGATATAACTTAAATATGTTAGAAGTAGTGTTAAGGGAGAGAGAGAGAGAGATTTGTCTTGTCTTGTATTTTATTATTGTCTTGTCTTTTCTCTTTATTAATTTGTATTCTTTTGTATTATTCTGATGTTATTGTGTTTATTTATGTTCAGGAGAGCTACTAGTAGCCTCTGGCTGTATGTAATCCTCTTGAAACAAATAAAGAATTAAATTAAATACCCATTATGTACCATTATTGAAATGAATTCTTAAATTACTATATGTAAACAATAACTTTTGTATTTCAGACAGGAATACCTGAACCATTGATGACAAGTTTTACTAAGGTTGAGGATGAACAGTTGAAAAATATGTTAGGGAGATTAAATACAGTTGTTGAGGTAATTTAAAAGATACCTGTTAGTCTAAATATTCTAAATCTCAACCCAGAGTTGGAAATGGAGGTGCAAAAGTATTCCAGAAAATTTCAGTTTGTCTATTTTCAGAAGTGATATTTCCCATTTACCATACATAGTCTTTGGTGACAAATACTCTGCTTCATTGGATGCCCCGAGGCCAGTACCATGAGAAGAAAAATCTCTCGACATTGATGAGTTAGGCTCTAGAAAAGGTTAAAAATGCTAAAAAATAGTGGTTTATGGATAAGAATTATATAGAAAATGAATTTAAATTAATAATTGTCACTTCAAACAAATTTAGGACAATTCTGATTTTTGCTGATGATGCCCTTTTACAATTCCAGATATGGATCTACTTAAATAATGGAATATATTCAATATATTGATTTTCATGAGTTGTCTTGCGATTTGATTGAAATACATAATTTGACGATTTTTGAAATTTTGTTATAGTACGCCCACGCTAAAGATGTAAGAGTAATGGTGGATGCAGAGCAGACTTACTTTCAACCTGCCATAAGTCGACTTGTTATTGAAATGATGAGAAAATTTAACAAAGAGAAAGCCATTGTTTTCAATACCTACCAGACTTATCTAAAGGTAACAGCTTAGATTTTTTTTTATTAAAATAGCAAACAGCTTAAAATATCTCTTTCTTCTGACGTTTTATTTTATACTTTTATCATATTCTTTATAATAACGTTGTTCGTCCGTTTATTTGTGAGTGTTGGCATTTTACTCACATGTGGAAAGTACTTGCATATTCACATCATTTCATAAAGTTAGTTTAACCCTGCCACTTTTTATTGAAGTGCCTGTACCAAGCCAGGAAAGTGAGCGGTCTTGTATCGATTTTGACTCTTTCTACAATTTTTCTATTGGATTTTGGAACTGTTCAGACAGCGTGGTATTTTTTTCCCCTTTTATTTCAAGCAAACAATTTGTATTGTATAATTTACTTTTAAGTATGATTTTAATAATATTAATTTCTAAGCTCTTTATCAAATTACTTCCTGTTCATTCCAAGCAGATTCTACCTAGTGATGGCATCTGCTGAACTATAATATTTTTCAGTAAAATTGCTTCATGCTGCACCTGTTCTAGCTTATTTTTGTATTCTGGGGACATTAAAACTTTCATTGAGTGATGTGAGTGGTTTTTTTTTCAGTTAATGTACAATATGATAATTAAGAAATTTATAAAAATATGCTTTATTTGTATATCATATTTGACATTTTTCAGAATGCACTTACCTGTTTAAAAGTGGATCTGGATTTGTCAAAGAGAGAGAATTTCTATTTTGGTGCAAAACTTGTTAGAGGAGCTTACATGGAACAGGTATTTTAGAGATTGTAGGGAGGTGACAGTCGTAGTAGATTTTGTGTTTTACATATTATGGCTTAACAGTTTTGAGTACCAGTTTTTTACCCTAAGTATAATAATTTAATAATTGTATTACATTAAGTTGTATAAAGGTTAGGATTATGGTGTTTAATGCCACTTTCAACAATATTTCAGTTATATCATGGCAGTCTGTTTTATTGGTGGAGGAAACAGTAGTTACCTGAAAAAAACACCTCCCTGTTGCATGTCACAGACAAACTTTATCACATAATGTTGTATCAAGTACACATTGCCATGAGTTGGATTCAAACTCAGAACATAAGTTGTGAAAGGCACTGATTGCATAGGTAGTAAATCCAAATACCATAACAGTCATCAGCATGACTGCCCATGGTTGTATCAAGTACACCTAAAGTAGAAGTCAAACTCACAAACAGGCCAATTTGATGATAGGCACTGATTGAGTAGATACATGTAATATACGATTTCAGCCTCAGAGATGACAGGCCATCCATAAAAAAAATTGTTTGCAGTTTCCAGACCAACCCACCAATATCGACCTTACCTTTACCCAAACCATTTAATCAGTGTTATGAGAAAAAAAAACATTTTTCTAATTTTAGCATGTTTTTACAACAAAAATGTAGCTGGTTTATTTTTTTACATTTTTTCAGAAGAAAAAAAATCTCCCTATAGAACCTGTAATCTCTCACCGGAGATGTAAGCACATATAATAAATACTACATGCAGATACGAGATATTGCACACTTTAAATCTGGGCTGTAGTCTTATTACTCTCAGAGAGTCATGCAATAATCAACGACCTAGATGTGATATTGCATGGCTTCACGTTACAAATAATTTTTAACACGGTGTTTCGCGTTCGATTGTTCAACCGTTTAACTCAGAAAATCATTGTATAAATATTACAAAGCAATAACTATCATACATGTGATAGCACCCGCATTGCACGGGAGTCTCACGCAAATGAGCCCACAAAAAACTACTCCCGGATACAAGCCATTTACTATACAAGATAATTTAATAATATACATACGTAATTACATGTTTTACAGGAGAGAGAAAGAGCAAGATCTATTGGTTATGAAGATCCTGTAAATCCTGATTATGATGCCACCACCGACATGTACCATGGTTGTCTGGAGGAAGTCTTCAACCAGATTAAACAAAGACCTATGGGAGAGATTGCTGTCATGGTGGCTAGTCACAATGAAGGCACTGTTAGATTTGCTGTTGAAGGGCAAGTGTCAAAATATATGTTTTTGTTATTTATTGATTTATTAAAAATGATTTTGTTATGGAGTCGAAGTATCTTAAGATTATGGAGTAGAAGATGCGGGCAGTGCTAGACAATACCATTTACACTTTTGACGTAAAAATTATTTCAGCAACAACACCAACAGGATTGACAATTTAGGCAAATGAGTGAATGATTTTTGTTTGAAAGAAAGCAAGTAATTGTTCAGCTGTCTCATGCCGAGGACAAATTACTTTTTGATGAGTACAATGAATATGCCTCCATTGTACTGCACCAATATGTTGAGCTGTATTTCATTGTGCTAGCACACTGACATAACAATCCACAGACAGATATGTCACTCCACTCCAACATAGTACAATCCACAGGCAGATATGTCACTCCACTTCAACATAGTACAATCCACAGGCAGACATGTCACTCCACTCCAACATAGTACAATCCACAGACAGATATGTCACTCCACTTCAACATAGTACAATCCACAGGCAGATATGTCACTACACTGCAACATAGTACAATCCACAGGCAGATATGTCACTCCACTCCAACAAAGTTTCCTTATTCTTAGCAAAAAAATCTTTGATGTTAAACCTTCATGCTACATGCTTAGCTGAGAAGCAACAAATACTAATTTTATAGTCATTGGTTTGATCAAGCTGACAATCTTCTGCACATGAAGTTTGTATGCTAACCTTAACACCCATGAGAAAGTCCATTTGAGGTGGAGAAAATATTTCTTCAGAATTTTTTTTTATCAAAGGGTAATACTTGGTACTTGGATATTAACATACCATAGATTTTTCTCAGGAACAACACAAAATAAAACAAATTACAATAAAATATGTATTGTTCTATTCATTTAGATATTTTAAGAAAATATTTCTTGAAAATATGGATTAAAATGATACCTAATCATGGCTTATTTATTTGCTTCTGTTTGTAGAATGGAGAGACATAATATTAAGCCTACAGATAAACTGATATGTTTTGGTCAGCTGTTAGGAATGTGTGATCAAATCAGTTTTCCATTAGGTGAGTAGTTGGTTGGTTTATGGTGTTTAACGCCACTTTCAACAATATTTCAGTTATCGTGGCGGTCAGTTTTATTTGGTGAGCAAGTTTAATTTGAAAGCTATTTGAATGTAGAAGTACATTTCCTTTAATACTTTTGCTACAAGATGTACATGTATTATAATCTCCCATTATCTTCTCAGGACAATGAGGTGACGTTCCCAGGGCTCAGCTCACAGAGAGGCCTGATAGGGGATACTCTCTCGATTAAAAATATAGTGGATGACATGTTGCACAGTGCCATGCTTCTTGCACATTTTGTAAGATTTGAAAACCCCTACAAAAGGCTAATTATTTTCATCCCTACTTTTCTAGTGGCAGTCAATAGCTGTTGCCCCTATTTCTTTATTCATTATAGGATTAAATGCTTCTTTTCAGGAGTTCATGCATGTGTAAACGGTGCCACGATGCAATCACAAAATGAATAAACGTCTTTCGGACGTTTATGTAAAGTTTGTGAGTGCATCGGCACCGTTTGCACATGCATGAACTCCTGAAAAGAACCGTTTAATACTTATAATTTTTCCACATGAATCTTTTCCCTATTTTGATTATTAAACTGATTTTCAGGCTTGCTTTCAATTGGAAACTATCGTAGTTTCCTGTCAGCGGCAGCCATGTTGTTTATACTGGTTATGCAAAAAAGTTAATCGAGTTATGAACGGATCAAAAACGAAAAAGTTCATCGAGTTATGAATGAATAAAAAACAAACACGTGACAGTGCTCTTGTCCAATCAAAACGCACGAAAACGATATACATTAATTCAACAAGAATTATTACTATATATTGTTTTTGAAATTATTTTGGTCCTGAGTATACATGAAAGATTTGCTAGTAAATGTTAAAGCAACCAACGATCAATCAATCAATCAATCTGATTTCAGGTCAGTCTGGTTACTCTGTATATAAATATGTACCATACGGCCCAGTAGAGGAAGTTCTACCGTACTTGTCACGGAGAGCCATGGAGAATAAAGGTATACTGAAAAAAGTACAAAAAGAAAAGTCACTGCTGTGGACAGAATTAAAGAGAAGAGTTAGAGACAGACAACTGTGGTACAATCCATTAGAACATTGTCCACCAACAGATTGAGGACATCTTTTTTTTTGTTTTTTTTCTTTTTTTTTGTTTGTTACGAATATTTTTTTTTAATACAAATTTTTGACATTGTCCACAAACAGATTGAGGGAACATTTTTTTATGTTACGAATGCCTTTTTAATACAAATTTCTCACATGTCAAAAATAAATGTTGATAAGCATTTTATTCAGAAGCAGCATTTAGGAAGTCTTATTTCTGATTTGTTTGATTATTTCTTCTCAGATATTTTCTTTTTTTGTAAGAAACGTCTTTTAAATACAAATTTCCCACATGGCAAAAAGTTAAGTGTTTTATTCAAAAACAACATTTAGGAAGTTTTATATCTTATTTGTTGGCATTTATCACAGCAGATGTTTGTTTTTTTTTGTGGTAAAAATGTCTATTAATACAAATTTCTCACATGTCAAAAAAAATGTTTATAAGTGTTTTATTCAGAACAACATTGTTGAAGTTTTATTTCTTATTTGTTGGCTTGTATTAATGCAGATATTTTTTTATGTAAAAACAAGATTTCTTTGAGTTACAAGTTTCTTGTATGTCAAAAACAAATGTTGATAATTGATTTCACATTAAAAATAAACATTTTTGAAGTTTGATCTCTCATTTAGATTGTATCACAGAGAAAGTTTTTTTATGTAAAAAAAAACAACTTTTAATTACAGAATCTCAAATGTCAAAAAATGTGTTGATATTTATTTTATTCAAAAACAACATTTATGAAGTTTTATCTCTCATTTATTGGATTGTAACACAGAAAATGTTTTTTATGTAAACAAATGTCTTTAATACAAATTTTTCATATACATGTAAAAAAACAAACTGTCGATAAGTGTTTTCTTCAAAAGCTTCATTTATGAATTTTTATCTCTTATTTGTTGGCATTTATCACAGCAGATGTTTATATATAAAAACATGTCATTTAATGCAAATTTCTCAAATGTCAAAAAAGTGTTGATATTACTGTTTTATTCCAAAACAACATGAAGTTCTGTCTCATTTGTTAGATTGTATCACAACATACATTTTTATGTGAAAAAATTTATGTCTTTTAATTTCAAATTTTCCACATATGTCAAAAAAAAGGGTTTTAAGCATTTTATTAAAAGGCAACATTAATGAAGATTTATATCTCATTTCTTGGCATTTATCACAGCAGATGTTATTATATAAAAAATATCTTTTAATATGAATATCTCACATGTCAAAAAAAATTTCATAAGTGTTTTATTCAGAAACAATATTTATTGTGTAGTAATTTTTTGCATGTAAAAAAATGTCTTTCAATAACAAATTTCTCACATGTCAAAAGAGTTCTACTAGTCTTCTTAGAGAGTATAGTAGAGACAGAATTTATTGTTGTAAATATGAAATAATATTAAAATAAAACATTTTGATGATATTAATCTCACAGGAAAGAAACAATTATGGGAAGCATATATCTTTAGTGATAATGTTACCAATAATATATATTAGGGCTGTTCCATTTAAACATGCATGGTACCCAGGGGTGATACCTAGGAAATAGAATAACCAATCATGGTAGCAATTATAAGTTTTCTGCTACATTCTCATTCCGTAAAAATGTTTTAGACACCCATCGGTGAGAAATGATATAATAGTGCCCGGTTATTTTAAACGGAACAACCCTTACTTCATAATATGTAAATATTTGTGTAAACATATTTATCACTTGAGTGTTGCATTGTTGTCTGGTATCTAGCTATGACAGTGAATTCATTTTCATTCGTTGAATACCAATTTTCGTGGTTTTCCTTCGTTCCATCAAGCCACAAAATTCAATGCTTCACAAAAATTGAAATGACGAAATAAAAAGTAAACGGACATCTAATTTTTTGCCAATCCACGAAAAATTAAACCAATGAAAATAAGTTAAACCACAGTACTTACTATAAATCGTTGTCTGTCACTGTCATTGTTACATTATTGTAAACCAGCAATTTCTTTTGCCGTATTTGGTGGAATTGAACCATAAATGTTAAAATTTGTGGACTAATGCCGGTTAGTCGAGTGTCAGTAGAGTTAATCATGCTTGTACATGTTATTTTGCATAGATGTGCTACAGATGTGCATTTCCTTGAAATTGATTGGTCAATGTAGACAGGTGACACAAATCTATCACGAAAGACCGTAGTTTGTATTGGTTTACAAGTTCATATTTCTTAACCAAAATATAGTTAAGAAAGACAACAAATTTAATATCTATCATATCAATTGATGCAAAAAGAGGATGTTTTAAAACTTTTTTTTTGTATTACCATATTACAGCTTATTTTATTTCATCAAGATGGAAGCCATGAAATAAAATGATAAATGATACTTCACGGTAACGACAATTTAAACATGCAAAATATGGACAAATGTTTTTTCTTGTGATATTTTATAAGTCGAATTATGCAGAATTGTTTAGCCGTCTGCCTGTTTCTAGAACAACATAACTTCCTGTTTTGTACTAGACATGGATTGTGGGTAATTTAACATTGATCTTTTCATATCAAAAGTTTGAAGGGAGAAAATGTAAATATTCAGAAAAGATCTTTTATGTGATTTTTATAAACTCTGTCTATAATCATCTAGTACAAAGATTGGAGGTCCATTACAATGTCATCATGTGTATGTCTTAAGAAAAGTAATATTTACTTGGGGTCATCATAGTCATGATCATATGGTAGTTGGATTTACAACTAAAGTGGCGTTAAACACCATAAACCCAAACCAAACTATATTTACTCTAACCAATGGCATTAGACCTCTTAGCATAATATTTAACGGAATATATTTTTTCTCCTGTAAATATAAATATAATTCCTGCCAATTGCTTTTGATAAGAAAAAAACCCTGTAGTTTTAGCTGAAATTATTTGCCAAAATACTCATTTGTAACTTTATTGTATGCATTTTAGAATTATTGCAAGATGTTTTATTTTATGTATGTAAAGAATTATTTTTGCAATATTTAGAATCTCAAATTTATTTATTTTTATTTTTGAGGTAAAAATCTTCAGGGGCATTACTGATAAGTGTTCCTACATTTGTCTGACCTGATGTCATTTCAATAATTCAAGTCCTTCAACATGCTCTGTGCAACTTTCGGAAACTGTTGTGGTCGTGATCGTATGGTAGTTGCTTATCACCACTAAAGTTGTGACTTTGAATCCTGTTCATGGCGAGATGTACTTGATACAATATCATGTGATCATGTTTGTCAGTGACTTACGACAGGTTGGTGGTTTTCTCTGGGTACTCCGCTTTCCTCCACCAATAAAACTTACCACCACAATATAACTGAAATATTGTTGAAAGTGGCATTAAACACCATAACCCTAAACCTCTCTATTCAAAATTTTCATAGTTTGTTTACTTGTGACAGATAAAGGTCAAAATCTCAAGATTTATAGTGATCATTTTGACTGTTGTTGGTTGGAAAATTATGGTTGATGATTTTGAAGAAAAATTTTATCATTGTTTCTTTTAATAAGTTAAATTTCCATTTACCAATTGTATTCCTGTTTTTTTTTTATTTTAGTCAAGGAGGTCTTAGGTACTTGTAAAAAGGACATTTTTTTCCATTGTTTCCATTGAAGACTTCAAATTTGATCACATTTTTTCACTCCGAATTTATGGTTCTTGAATCATGTAAAAATAACATTCCCTCATAACTTATATTTGTTCACATTTTTGCTTCCGAAGTTATGGTCTGTTCATGTAAAAATTACATCATTTTTTATCTGTTTACAGTCAATAACATGACTATAAACTTTGAGTTAGATAGACATTTTCTGTAAAAAGATATATTTTATGCTTTGACTGATATACAGGATAATCTATGTCTTGTGAATACATTTTTTTAAAATTATTATTACAGAGAAACCTGTCTAAAAACCGAACCTCCTTAGGACCAGCTTTTTGGTTCAGAATAGACTGAGGTGTTTGTTTTATATATGTTAAATTAAACAAGATTTCCTACATAGAGACTTTATTTAACGTTCAGTTTATAAAGTATTCTGGTTTACTCTGGGTTTGGTTTAGACAGGTTTATACAGGATTCTGGTTTACTCTGGCTTTGGTTTAGACAGGTTTATACAGGATTCTGGTTTACTCTGTGTTTGGTTTAGACAGGTTTATACAGGATCCTGGTTTATTCAGGGTTTGGTTTAGACAGATTTATACAGGATCCTGGTTTATTCAGGGTTTGGTTTAGACAGGTTTATACAGGATTCTGGTTTACTCTGGCTTTGGTTTAGACAGGTTTATACAGTATTCTGGTTTACTCTGGGTTTGGTTTAGACAGGTTTCACTGTATTTTTTGTTATTTTATTAAATATTTTATTATATTATCTGTTGCTTGTAAAAGAAAATTTAATCAAGACACATATATTTATTGTTACATTGTTATTCAGGGTTATGTTTAGACAGGTTTATACAGGATTCTGGTTTACTCTGGGTTTGGTTTAGACAGGTTTATACAGGATTCTGGTTTACTCTGGCTTTGGTTTAGACAGGTTTATACAG
>MJUT01001581.1:482022-518836 GCA_002080005.1 Gigantidas platifrons | reverse complement strand
CAGTTTCATAAATATGCTGTTCATATCAACGGGAATTTTTTATGATAAGCTCCGCCCTCAATTTTGTCGGTAGGCACTACCGTAAATTCCTCTTTAACCAGTTTAACCCCACCATATTTTTGTGCCTGTCCCAAGCTAGGACGTGGATTTCCAATTTTATATATCATGGTCTTTTTGTGTTCAATTGCTTAAGGTGAGAGGTGATTGGTTTTTTGGGGGTTTTTTTGTTGATATTTGTGGAATCATTGACCGTCACTGTTTAAACTTTCCTTCCATAAAACTTTATAATACAATGTGCATAAAAAAGCTTTTAAATAAATAACATACAGATTTACTAATATTTTCTGGTGCCTCTTTGTAGAAATCTTTCACAGGTACCAGTTCAATTTCTTCATCTTTAGACCTGAATTACAAAGTACAACAATAATTATTCATACATGTATATTATACAATTACTCTCTTTTGATGACATAAATGTGTGGATTTATTGATATTTGAAAAAAATTATATTCACTGGGCCCGCAAGTAATAAATAAAAATTTGAAACTGAGTATTGAATTATGACCACATATATTACTGTAGATAAGCTTGCACAATTCTTTTCAATTCTTCAAAAAAATTGACAAACTTGTTTACAAATGCAGTGATTTAGCTAGCGCTCGTCACTTTCGTCATTGACAATTGATTTTCGAAAGTGACAAGTATTTCCCGTACCCAATTCGTCACTTGAATTTTAAAAAAATCGTAAAAAAAAATGTTTGTAACAATCTATTCTTCTTCTTCTTCATTTCCTGATTAAAACTAATTAGTCACTACACTGACAATTTTATTACATGTTACAAGCCAATCAACGAATTATAGAATTTTTGTTTTGATTGCGTAATCTTTGATCTCACCTGGCATGATTTACGTGGACAAAGAATTCAATCAACGATAATATTTTTTTTATAGTTATGACATGTACTCAAAATGCCACAGTAATGTATGTATTTATGATCATTTATAAAAGTGGACATATTTTTGTAATCGTCATATGGGGTCAATTTCGCATTGGGAAAGTTGCCGTCAAAATATATAATTATTAGTAATCGTCATTCATTGCACGATTCGTCTCAATATCTGCCATATCACAAACTATTTTTGCCAAATTTATGAAAATGTCGATATCATGTTTATTGAAATATATCGTATCCATTAAGTATTTTGAAAGTGATTTTCTCGAAAAGTCATAACTTTGATTAAAGAAACAACGTCCTTTGAAGAAACTAAAAAAAATAAAAATGGTGCGATCATCAGGAGTTCGCAATAGACACCGAAGCTACTTTTAACCAAACGAACGTTTGATGTATTTATTCTCATTTCTGTGAAATGAAATCATAGTTCTCACATTTAATATGGTCATTTATATGCAAAGGTTGGACATTCAATTCGTTGAAATGCACTGCACGAGGACGCATATGTATTGATCAGCATCCGGGTCATAATTGCGTTCTATTTATAGATAATAATTTACAGACACGTGTCTGCAATTAAAAAAATAACTACAGTATTTTTATTCCAATTGTTGCAATTTGATTATGAGGTCTGAGAAATAATTATTTATTTTACAATTTGCTTCAGTTTTTGACGTTTGTTCTATACTGACTGATTTCCTACAAAGAATCTAGATAGAAGTTGAACCATTGGGCAAACTGGCAGATATTTTTTTCTGCTGAAGGCTACACAAATATGAGTTATTACAATTGTTGTGGTATTAGACCAAAGCACAGTAACATTTCAAAAAGGGTGGGGGAGGGGTTTATTACAATTTGTGTGGTATTAGACCAAAGCACAGTAATATTTCAAAAGAGGGGGGAGGGGGTATTACAATTTGTGTGACCAGTATTGAGATCAAAATAGTGGGAATGTTATGTTTAATCAGTTGGTTGTTAATTTGCAGAGTATGTTCCCATCCTAGGAGGTTTTCAATCTCCATTACTAACCAATAAAGCAATGTAGATGATTATAAGATTAAGCTCATTATATTTTTGTTTATTCATAATAAAAAAAAAATCTGTCTGCAAAAGTGACTAATGGTCTCAAAATCCTGGCTAAATCCCTGAAATGGTCATCTGTTGTGATTTTTGCTTTAAACTTTTGGTGATCATGTGTTAGCTATTCAATTTTAATTTAAAAGAAATTAATCTTATTAAAGAAATTTTTTTAAATTAAACAAAAAATATATAAAACTAGTTAACCCATCCATTTTTTTGTTTATATTGAAGTGCCCTGCCATGAGAGCAAGCAGTCATGTATATGTGATAGGGGTGTAGATTGTGTTTTTCATTTTATACTTACTTGAATTCAAGACATTTAGTGATTTCCTTTTCAAGATGCATGGTTTCATACAGCAGGTTTTGTAGCTGAAGATGGTACTGGTCTATTCTTTGTTTAGCCTGCAATAAGAAATGTTCGGATTTTATTGATGTGCAAAAATTATCCATTTTTCAAAACCTCCTTACTTTACAGAACAAAAAACTACAAACGTGACATGTATAATAAAATCAATAAGATAAATACTTTAGCAATAAAGTTCAATACATTTTCAAGCCTGGGAAAACAATGACTTGCATTTTAATTCTTTAAACATAAAATTATTTGGTGTCATTCAATACTCATGGATAGAATGAATTACAACCCATCATGTATATAGCTGAAATACTGCTCGTTTGACATTAACTGCTCGTTTGACATTATGGGGTTAGGTTTATGGTGTTTAATGCCACTTTCAACAATATTTCAGTTATATCATGCTGGTAAGTTTTATTGGTAGAAAAAAACGGAGTACCCTGAGAAACTGACCTGTCGCAGACAACTGACAAAGTTTATGACATTATGTTGTATTGCGTACACCTCGCCATGAGGGGGATTCAAACTCACAGCTTTATTGGTGATAGGCACAGATTACATAGGTACATTGTAGTTGCAGATCCAACTACCGTACGATCATGACCACGATGGTCCCTGCACTCTATATAAGCTAATATGGAGTAGGCATTGCCTAGATGCGAGCACAGCATTTCTGTCTGGCCAGTATGTATATATTTGAGTGAAAGTTGAATATCACAAAAAATAACGTTTTTTATTGTTGACATAAAAAAAAAAATTCCGGAAAAAATACTTAAGACAACCATCTATCGACTTTAACTTTTGTAATATATTATACGCCAACTTTTATCAACTTCTGGACGAAAAGATTTCAATCTCATCATTAGGCAGACCCAACTGTGTGTTGCTTGCCCATGTTGCTGTAGAGCTCTATGTGCTCAATATAAGTTAATAGTAAAGAAGTCCAAAGTTACCTACCTCATTAGTAGAATCTCTAGCCTTCTTACATCTTATATGAGACAGTCTGTTCAGTTTCTTCAGGGTTATAAAATGTAAAGCTGTGTCTCTTTTCTTGGCTTCCAATTGTTCTGGCTGTAGTCAAATAAACAAAATTATCAAACTTCAATTTCTTTATCAAATAATGTTATTTCATATTTTCTGTGTTTCAACATTGTTTACATTTATTATCTTAGAATATATTTAATAATTAATTTGATTGGTTGGTTATGTGTGGAATAGCATGTCTACCTGTTATTTCTAATTTCATTGAAATAGCACTATAAAAATCTAAATATAGTACAAAACAGATGTCATTATCATCTCATTAAAAGTAACTTGTTTTCACCATGATATCTAGTAACATAACTGAATATTGTTCACTTTACTTTAAACGACAATCTCTCACTTACTCAAAATGCCATGCAAGCAAGATATCTGTGAAAAAGGACATGAATATTATATTCAAAACAAGGGCAACGCAAAGCGTGGCATATCCCCTCGCCTAAAAATTTGACTTGGTGACCTTGACCTTTCACCTTGAAAATCAATAGTGTTCCAGATTCTCTTAAGGACTACGTATGTACCAAGTTTGGTCAAAATCCATTGAAGGATGTTGATTCTAGAGTGTTCACAAGGATGCTACGGAAGGATGGATGGACAGAAGGAAGGACGGTAGCGTTATTATATCCCTTCGCAACTTAATTGGCGAGGGGATAATGACTGTATACCTGTATACATTTTTTTGTATATATGAAACTAAGCCTTTGGAGACTATATCTACAAAAAAATAATCATCATTTTATATTGTGGTTAACAGTGATCAATTTACTCTATTCTTCCTTCCTATATGATACTGATTTGTCACCCATTCTGGTAATGTGAACTTCAGTTGTCTTTTTCAGTAGAAAGTTATCCAGGCACTTAACAATGCTCTGTGTCAGGTCATAATAAATGAACTATAAAATACTGAAAGTGGTGTAAAAACAAAATTTAGCATGTAATAAATGTCTTAATGTAAGTTGCTTATTACTTACATCTATCTACCTGTGTAGTCTAAGTGATCTTAGGTTGTTGTTTGAGTTCCCAAACAATGTTGGTAGTTTTATCCAGATACTTCAATTCTTTCACCAAAATAAAAGACATAATGCCATGAATTAACTGAAATATTGTTAAGTGATTTAAAACACCATTAGTTCAAAACTAATCTACACTGGTGGCAGACCAATTCTCATTATTTTGTTTTATCAGATCACTATGTGAAAATTATTTAACCGAATCTCAAAGATTTTTTTTCTCAGATGTTCAAACGTTTATATCCTTGTTTGACCGAAGGAGAAAATCTTTTGAAAAGAACATGTATTTATCAGTAATACCCAAATACTTCTTGCTTGGAAAGAATTGGTCCGACAACAGTATACTGTAAATGTGTAAAGGGAAATAAATCTCTTTCTAAGGGAGGTAAGACACTGGTGTTTCCTACTACTTAACTTACTGTAAATTTATCAGGTTTATCTTTGGCATCTCGTACATCTTTGAAACACTTTCGTACTTCATTTGTTGTAGATTTAAATAGATTTAAATCTTTCTGAGGGTTTCTGTGTTCAACCTCCTCTTCTTCTGCATAAAATAGCTTTACATCCTAAAAATGAAAAAGTAGAATTAAACAGATTAAGGTCTTTCTGAAGGTCTCTAGATTCTACCCCCTCTTCTGCATAAAACAGCCTTACATCCTAAAAGAAATATAATTAAATAAATTAAGGTCTTTCTGAAGGTCTATGTGTTCTACCTCCTCTTCTTCTGCATAAAATAGCTTTACATTCTAAAATAAATATAATTTAATAGATTAAGGTCTTTCTGGAGGTCTCTGGTTCTACCCCTCTTCTTCGGCATAAAATAGCTTTACACCCCCACCCCCACAAAAAACCCATTGTAGATTTAAATAGATTTAAGTCTTTCAGAGAGTCCATATATTCTATCCCACCTTCTTCTGCATAAAATAATTAACTGGTACATTTAACATCCATAGAATTTAATTTTAAACATATTGCAACCACCACCAAAACATAGATGCTGTTCCTGAGGTGTTTTTAACAATACTTTTGCCAATCAGTCTGTGACATTAGCACTGGTATTATTGCCCATGGACAGTCAGGTTGACAATGTTTCAAGATTTTACAGATGGTAGCTGTGAGAGCAAAATCTCAACTATATTGGGGACAAGATACCCATGGATTCTTAATTTCGTGGATCAGCCTACCCATGAAAATTGGTACCAAACGAATAAAAGAGTTGATGCCTTATGTCCCACCGGGGATGAAGAGGATAAGTAAGTACAATGTAAGTACAAATAAAAGTGATTTCACAGTATTTTTCATAAAAAAGCATGAGGAAATCCCTTTTTAAAGCCCATAATTTTTTTTCTATTGAAAATATGTCCCATTTATTCATATTCTGAATGTTACATGTAAGATTTGTATATGATGCTTTTGGTATGTTTTTGAACATTTAATAAAAAGAAAAGGTGAAGAAAAAGTTGGGTCACTGTTCTCATAAAATGAAAATTTTTCCCCAAAAAAGGGGGCCTACCAACCTATGAATATGAACCTATATCTTGGATTTAGAAATGCAGTTAACTTCAAATCTTTTTTTCCCCAGTTATTCAGAAGTTGTATAAAGAATTAAAGTGAAAAATATAAATAAATATGATGTTTAGGAAAAGCATGTCAGTGACAGTTGCTATTTTAAGCTCATTACAAGTCCCTGTTAGTTACATTTGTTGCTGCTTTCGATCTTTTCGCATCTCCTCGTTCTCTAGGAGGGGAAACATCTTTCTTTATGTTTCTTTTCCTTTTAATTTCCACTTCTTGGTGATCTTTACTGCTCATTTTCAAGAGATATTAAAGTATCGGGGAAGGAAACGCATTTTCACAATGTCTTTATTAATCTCCTACGATGTTTTCAAAAATGTACTGTATAAAACGTTTTAACGACTTTACACTGGGAGCGTTCTTATCTCGCTTGAATTTTCTTTAAGAGGAAATTGTGATTGAATTGTCTCCCTTTGTACATTTACATTCTGTTTTCCTCCAAAAGGGATAATCAGAATCCGTAAATCGTAGAAGAACAGACAACACAATGGCCAAAAGAAAAAGGACAAAGAGGCATTCAATAATACAAAGTTTTCCTTTATTGACGACCATTCGAACTTCTTTTAATAACTTATACAAGTCTCGGGTAACCTTTTCATAAGTTTAAATAAAACCTTTTGACATTCTAACGCTAATGATACCGTAAAAGGAAATAAAATAATAAAAAGTCAATAAAAGTTTTTCGTCTGTTTTGCTGATGCAACGATTTATATAGTAGTCCTACTATATAAATCCTTGCCTGATGTTAATAATTTTTGTTGTTGTTGTTTCTTGTTGTTGGTGTTTTAGTTGTTTTTGTTTTTATATTTTTTTTATTGTGTGTTTATTTCAACAGACATTTTTTGTAATGAACGTCTAAATACAATATACAAATCATAACAAACCATATCGTCATACGTATGACAACACCACTGACAGAGATTCACAAGTTAATTATATATTTGTGGTACGATTGATTGTAAAATCATTGAAATCACCGTAAAAACCAATATCACGCGGAGGAAATGGTTTAATAGGGCATCCAGTTAATTGTCAACTTTTCCATGTGTTATAAATAAATTGGTAACTGAATACTACGAGTTATCATCCGCGGTCGTGAACTCTAAATACATGTAGGTGGTTATACGGTGTTCTGTGAGGACTGGGCGGCTGATAAATTCGGTCTCGTTCACAGTTAACTCAGGTGACACTTCCTACTATTGATACATGTATCTTTAAATTTTCAGAACTATACTCATGGCCAATGAGAGGGGGTTCAGCCGGTACATCGGTCCGGGGCCGGGAGAACCAAGAAGGGGCCTGTGAATCTCTGAAGTACACCATAGCCTTAGCCATATACGTTTCATTTTATTTTTTTTCCAACCTTTTGGTGGTATTTTCAACTATTTCTAGTTTATTTAGAAAAATAATTACATGTATGTAAACTTGACTTAGACTTCTGAATTCTGGTTGTTGATCATCACTCACATTTGACATTGTATCAAACCAGGAAGACCATCATTTCATTATGTAGCATATATTTACTGTCTTTCAATTCCAAACTTGCAAGTTCTTCTTTGAAACCTCTGTCTAAATCTATTCCGGGGCCCCGAAGCAGTCTTGTTCCGCCTTGCAAGATTTTTCATGGAGGTCCTGGATATACAACAATGTACTTATTCATCTATTTTAGCAATAAATACAGATCTATTATTATTGGAAATCAATACCTATCGCAATATTGTCTATAAACATAAAAAAGCAATTTATTAAAAAAAATATATAATTCACAGGTGCGAGGCGATATTTTTTATATGTACATGCATTTGCTGAAATGCATATGAACAAAAAGGGCTCGCACCTGTGGCCTATAGCTCGACAGACATAATGTAAGTCTTATCTAATCTAACGCGTTCCTGAAATAACGTTTATCAGGTACACTCCCGGCTATAGTCAAACATGTTTAACAAACAAGACAAATGGGGAGGTGGGGGGGGGAGGGGGGTCATAACTAATTTTCGCCTCCACGTTTTATTTTTAGCAAAAAATCAGAAACAGCTGAGATTTGAGCATGCAAGGCGAAAAAGGTGCTAAATATGATGAGAAAGTACACTACATCGCAAGATTTAAGGCTAAAATTATATGCTTAGAAGGCGACTGACCCCTTTTTTTTGCTAGTCGGTTTTTAAGACCCCCCCCCCCCCCCCCCNCACACACACACTTCTCGCTCGCTTTCTCTGCAAACTTGCCCCTCTTTCATATTCCACTTTATCCCCCACACACTTTCCAATCCACTTCAATGCTTGATCATGATCTGTCGAATAATGAACGGTGGCTATTCATATGATATTGACCTGTAAATAATACGTAGTTCGTCTGAAATAAGGGACTACATCATATGCTCTGTTGCAAAAAAAAATCACTGCTGTAGATCTATTGGCTGACGGCCGTGCCATAATGGAATTCCATAGAAACACGGAGAAACATTGCCAAAGCCCACGGTCACTATGCTATACAAAATTACACACAATCAGGTTGACATCAATCCAGACTTCTATATCTCTTCTCAGACATCACTCACTCGACAGTCATAGTCTTCGATACAAACCCATCAGCACATCCACTGACTACTTCAATTCAGGTTTTCCCCTCATACAATAATTGTCCTTTGGAATGCATTATACCACCTGATATTGTCTCTGCTTCTTCTTTGGATCAGTTCAAATCACAGATCCAAACCCATTAACGTAAACCGTCTCAAAATGGTCACCGACCGAAAGTCGTCATCCTGAAACCTCGCATTATTTTCGCTTCCGTTCACGCTGCAAAAAGTGGACACGCGGTTTATTTGGAAGTAGTAAGTATCTAATCTTATATTATCATGTCTTAATTATACTAGATTTTGAAAAATAGCAAGCTTGAAGGCAGGTTTTAAGGGCCTCTGTAGAAATGATATGCATGGCATATCGGGCGATGGTTCCTCGACTTTTATCCTTCTTAGGGCGATTGATACGTACAGCGCCATTTAGGAAAGTGACGTAAATCTGAGAGGCTAAGACAAACAAAAAATAGTTTTTCTTTCAAAAGATGAATTTCTGTAATTGCAGACCTGTCGCATGTGGTCATATTTTGTGTGTAAACTTGAGTGACGACCCTAAGGCAGTATATGACGCATTAAAGTCGTTAGATTTACAACTGTATTGGGGGGTGGGGGGTACTAAAATTGATATGTAGCTTATTAATTAATGCAAAATCCGTAAAAGATAGAGCAAATCCGTTGACACACCACCTCAAGCTCTCAACAGTTGGTGCTGTTTACCATTTGGAGCCAGAACCATTAAATACAAAAAGATCTAGATACGCTGGGACAATGGGAAAATGAATGGTGCATGACATTCCACCCTGATAAATGCACAGTACTCAGAATAACCAACAAAAAGAAAACAATTGATGCCAAATACCAACTCCACGGGCATACGCTAGTCAGTTACATCCGCCAAATATTTAGGTCTCACGTTCACAAACACATTACAGTGGGACCAGCACATGAATTCTATTACCAGCAAAGCAAATAAAACTCTTGGCTTTCTGCACAGAAACCCGAAAATTCCATCAATCGGGATAAAAGAACAAGCATATTTCACTCTTGCACGTCCACTAGTAGAATATGCTAGTACAGTCTGGGACCCATATACACAAACTGATATAAACAAGGTGGAGGCAGTTCAGAGAAGAGCGGCTAGATATGTAACAAACAATCACAGAAATAGATCTAGTGTAAGCAACATCATACAGAGACTAAAATGGAGACCACTTGCAGACAGAAGAAAGGACGCTAGACTTGTGATGCTGTATAAAATCAACAGAGAACTTGTAGCCATCAACAAGGAAAATAGGCTAATTCCACCAGGCCAAAAAACCAGACAAGCACACAACAGGTCATTCCAGATACCATCCTTCCGTATTGACACCAGGAAAATGTCATTCTTTCCAAGAACAGTACGAGACTGGAACCTACTAGCGCCAGACATTGTTGAGATGGACACACCTGAGGCCCTTAAGACAAGGATTGTGTCCCTATAGCCCAGACAGTGACAACTGTATATAGTTTTAATTGTAAATTGTAAATTAAAATTCTGTTATTATTTATTATCATCTATTTGGAAACTGATCATGCTAAATCTTGGCTACACTATTCGTTGGGCATGCCGCACAAAAATCAAAATTGCATAATCTTCAATATGACGAAGGAGTCAATCATATGGCAGAAGCAGAATAAAAATGTAAATATGGAATGCAATTAGAAACTTACGATGGTTCTAGGAAAGTAGGAAAATTAAGGCGAGAAAATGCAGCTGATATTGCCATAGTTATTGAATTGAAAAGTGTTGGTAATATGAGTTTGTATTTCACATTTTAAGGAAAATTTCAAAAATGAAATTTGCTATTTTGAATTTTTGCTAAAAAAAAAAAAAAAAAAAAAGATTTAAAAAAAAATGACGACTTTAGCACGGGTAAAAATCGCTTGACGACCAAAAGACAGGGGGGTGACGACTTAGAGACAGCGCTGTTCTTAAGTCGTCTAACCAACCCTTGGTCTCATTAAGGCAAAATCTACCATATTTACGATTGTTTGACGACCTCAGGAGCAAGTAATTCATCTTTGTGAGTACTTTTTCTTGCCATCAAAGGCAATTAATCACGTCCTAAAGTCGTCAGATTATTACAGCGTATTGAAAAATGTATACCTCTGACGTCATAAGGACGGTTTACACCCCTGACGACATAAGGATGGTTTACATTACAACTAAACAGTTTTCTATTCTATATATGTAAATACGTTATTTTTTTAAATTATTTTCTTTATGTTAATTAATTGTAAATATATGGTCTGTTCACGCCGATGCATAGTGTAAACAATTTACGGAGCATTGTAATGTAGTAGATAAGATAAGATAAGATATTGTATTTACCAATCATGGTCCCATTATGGGCAGAGTCATTATAACACATTGAATGATTAACATACATAATAATGCACATGACAGACAACAACATGAACAATAAAGTCAAATAGCAGTTAATGCTAAAGAAATGCTACATTTATAAAATAATAGTCAACATGCAGTGACCTGGAAAATAGTCCTAGATATACATTGTTGTACATGTATAGTTATTATATCACTATACATGTACATTATGTATGCACATCAATGACTGTGGTATTCGAGGAACATTATTGTGGTATATTAAATAATAATAATAATAACATGTTATATCTTTAGTTCCCACGAGATGGTTCGAGTTAAGATTTAGCATAATTAGCATAATAATGATAAAAGTACCAGTACAACAGTTCTCCTCGTGACTGAAGCACATGTGCAACATTGAGTCGCGCATATGCAAAAGTCACTAAGGGACAGTGCTTATATGAGCTGTTATACTTGTAAAAAATATGCAAAATGTTCTATAATTTTATGAACCTGTTATACTTGTAAAAAAGATGCAAAATTTTCTATAATTTTATGAAATTCACTTCCTCTTGGAGTGTCCTGTTTTGGAAACCTCCAGACATGACATTAAAGAAACTTGAAAACAAGTTTAAAAATCTTAAACATCTAGATAACAAATCAGTTTATTTGGCTCATGACTGCTGAAGACAAATCTTTACAAGTTGTTAGATAAATTATTTACATTGAGACAAGAAAAAAATTAAATAACGGTGTAATGGTTAATTGTCCCCCCCCCCCCCTCAATAACCATTTAAATAACATGATATTTTAACAATTTCTTGAACTCTGGTGTAGTTTATCACATGATTGTTGGGTGCTCTGTCTCTTGAGAATGCAATATTATACAGTATTATCTTAAATTGGGTTTTGATATTACCTTTACCTCATTACTTTGGTCACTGACATGACAATGTATGATTATAAACTTTTGCTGTAAACCTTTATTATTTTATTTTTTATTTTATTTCAATGTTTGATAATATTACTTAAATCACGCGAATCATTGTAACAAATTAATGATGATTTGTCTGCCCTTCGGGGCGTCTTAATCGTCAATAAAGTATTTGTTGTTGTTGTTGTTGTTGTTGTTATAAGGCCCGTAAATTAGAAAGTTATTATGTAGGCCTAATTTAACACTTCAAATCTATGTTTTGTGGGTTCTTTTTCCTACAAACAAGTCGGTCGAATTATTATCTCCAAATGAACGATATGATCACTCAGATAAAATAAAGTTCATATGGTAGTCAATGTGAAAGTAGACGAAAACGGAATGAACTTTCACTTTGCAACAAACCACGCCCACTTTGTAATCCAAAAGTAAAATGGAAAACGATATTGATTACAAGAAGTAAATTAGGACAGTTCGCATTAATATATGAATATTATTTGTTTTAATTTAATTAATAAGATATATACGTTACGAACTTATCATAATTTTTATGCAAGGAAGTACATATGTTGTTATATTTTACAAAACATTTAGAGAAATTGACATTTTATTTCACCTGACAGTTCTCCTATGTAGAAATATCGGTCACACATCGCACTCCCCCAAAACAAAACGTCAGAGGAAGTGGTATGAGACACATGTATGAAAACATGCCTGGATATACTGAAACTTTTGTAGAAAAGTTTAGGAAAAGATGCTTCTGTCCAATTTGTGGTCTACCTATGAAGAATCCGGTTAAGATCGTGACGTGCGGTCATCGATTTTGTGAAGGTTGTCTACAAGAATTTCTAAGGTAAATTTTCATTTTACATTGATTGGAAGTTTATAACTGTACACTGGCCACTGCTGATTATTGCAAGTTGAAGTACGGCACATTTGCTTTTTTCATCACCATGGACACGTTTACAATATAACTTGGAAATATATTTCTGCATATAGGCCTAATATATCACAGTATATCCTAAATCTGTTATTTTAGTTTGTAAAAATGCATTTTGTTTAAAGTAATCTCGGTGCTATAAATTTTCAAATGTGTATCTGATTTTCTTTTATAACTGAAATCATCCCAAACCTCATGGTTTAACTTGATACATCTGACTTTAAATAACAGAGTCCAGTAAAATGGGGCCCGGGTGGCTCAATGAGTTAGGTCGCTGGATCTAACAGCTCATACAAGCCTAGATACGATAACGTAACCCTCATTCCGCTTGTGCTCCATTTAGGGTTACGAATCGATCCCATTCAACTTATGGGAGCAGCGCCCGGAGTGATTCACACCGGGCGGTTTTTTGTCCTTATTCCGTTGTAAGTGGTTGGAAAAATTAACGGGGGTAAAAGATAAATATATTTAGGTAAACCTTGAGGTGTTAAATAATCGCTGCAGCAATCCATGGTAGACTTATATCCATCTGAAAATTTGAATGCATGAAATCTTCTTTCTGTCCGACATTTTGTTTACAAGTTGCTAGTTCACGTGCACTTGCCTCGTTTTTGAGATATCCTTATTTGGATCAATTTTATAGTAAAATCAACTTTTTCATAGTAACAGTTTCCATATATGGATAGGCTCCGCCCATCGCGAGAGTCTACGTAAGGTGTTATGGCAGACAAGTAACAATTTTTAAATACGAAACCGGTCTTGAAGATAGAAACAGGGATTGTAACACTTATTTCGTATCACCATTACTTAAAAATTGTTGGGAATAATAAGATATGACCAGATATGCACAAAGAAAGTTGAAATATTCACGGAACGAAAATTTTAATTTGCTCCCATACGTTGAATGAGATCGATTGGTAACCCTAAATGGAGCACAAACGGAATGAGGGTTACGTTATCGTATCTAATACAAGCCTATCACCAATACGGCATGGGTTCGCGCCCGGTTTTGTAAATTACAAAAAAGGGTGCACTCAACTCGCAGCCGCAAGTGATAAAGTTTACCAGTTGCTTGCCCATGGACAATGGTTCTCTCCGGGGACTCCGGCTTCCTCCACCACTAAAACTGGTTGCCATGATATAGCTGAAATATTGCTGAAAGTGGCATTAAACACCAAAATTCAAATTCAAATTCAATTCAAAATTCATTCCAGTAAAATGTGAAGAAAAAAGATATTGAACCAAGGATATTTTTCTTCTGGATTTAAATAAAAAATGAGATTCAAGCATAATGGACCAGAGTCTTGTATTGTATTATATTTATTTTATTTTTAGTGGCCATATGACGAATTACAATATAATCAATTTTGTTAATTGTAAATAAAGAGAATATAATCTTAATCCTCACAATCATAGTATAATTTGTATTTGAGGAGTTTTTTTTTCAATACATGTACCTTTAAGGGTTTAAAAATGTTCTTAATAATTCACAGTAACACATAAATGTGTGGGGCATATCATGGTCATGATTGTATGGCAGTTGGATTTACAACCGCATTTTGTTTTTTTAATATCTGTATTGCTGATGGAGATCCCATTATAACATTTTAACTTTTTTGTGACTGTCTGAAGCCAGGACCTTGATTTCCAAAGCCATACATGTATTTGATGGTCTTTTTTTTGTGTTAAATTGTTTGAGGTGAGATACTGAGAGGTGATTGTTCATTTTGTTGATATTGGTGGAATTGTTGACCATCACTGTTTAAACTTTCTTTTCATAATACTTTTATCATGTACAAGATGAACTGTGAAAATCTAAAAAAAAATACAAATAAATTTAAAAACAGGATACAAGTCATTAAATGAATTTGTTGTTGCATCTCAAACAAAGTTACATTTAATTTTTTTTAATTATTTAATTTGTTATTTTCTAAAAAAAAACAAAAAAAAACAAACAAACAAACAAAAAAACCTGTTTGTCTGATACTATATATCAGATACAAATTTCTGTTAAAATACTGTTTTCCTACATGTATTTTTACAAGGGTTAATTGAAGGTTAAGCTTTACGGTGTTTAACGCCACTTCAACAATTGGGGTAATTGATATTTGTAATAATTTATACAGACCAGAAACAAATAATTACATGAAACATTTATTTGTCTGTTAAATACATCTAGACATAGGCTATAAATGTTAATATATGTAAGAAATGTGTTACTATCCAGTAAGTATATTATATATACATAGAAATGATATAAGTTACTTATTTACTTGTCAGACAACCCATGTTTTCTCTCACTTTGGAAATTACCTACATACAGGTACAAGAATGTGTGCTATAATTAGTATCTGATGAAAATTTTACCTATATGTGTTTTACTTATTTATACTTATCTATAGATAGCCTTCTTCATTTTTGAAAGACCAAGGATAATTCAATGGTACTTTCATTGAACAGTAAGAATATATCAATTATTCTATTTGAAAATGAAACTATTTATGTTTTGCTTGCATATATTGTTTACTCTTTTTATCATATTATGTACATAACCTACATACAAGGACAAATAGATTACTGCTGGTAAAATGTTACTGATGAAACTTACTATTTCTTCTTATTAGGTTAAAAATATAATTATTCAATTTATAGTAAGAAACTCAATTTTAATCAGTTATTTATAAGATTAATTTACTAATTATGGAGTTAAAAATATGTATCTCCCATTTTTACACCACTAAAAAATTTCCATCTAGACATAATTGGTTTTTTTTTTCAATATAATTCAAGTTCTAAACCACCAATAGTTTTGAAATTTGAATACCAATATTGATACTTGTTTCAAAATAAAACTACATTGATTTTTGTGTAGCTAGCCCTACCCTTTTCTAAACAAGATGCCCAAAATTGCCAAAAATGGACTGGCTGTATGTGATCGTATCAACCCGCTGTATGTGATCGTACCATGCTGTGGCTGCTAGGAGTAACCCTTTATAAAATTTTCATTCAATGCAAATAAGCTTGTTGTAGCACCAGTTTATATTTAAAAAAATTATGCTATTTACAAGTAGAAGAAATATTGAAAAGCTTTGATAATATTTAAAGTCTCTCTAGGCACTTCAAATCTACAAGTCTTGTTAAACATGATTAGTAGAAATTAAAAACCAAACCATCATAGATTTCAACTTGACTTTATTGAAAAACTTTCACACTTTTAATCCTTTTATTTTTGGTTCATGGACACACTTTAAAAGAATATGTGAAGTAATTCTAAGTAATATAATCTCTAAATTAAGAGGCTTTTTGTAATTGAATTGGTAACCCCAGTTTTGTTATTAGGTGACCAAAAGTTTGACCAGGTGTACAGTAAAATAAAATAGGTGTAAATTACAGGATTACTGGTGAGCAGAAATCAACATATAATTAAATGTCATTGCAGAAATGAAACGCTATAAGGAGCTGCATCTAGATATGTTCTTTGCTTGTTCTGGAAGCTAGTTAGTATACAAATTGATGTTCCCAATTTTTTTTATAAATGCCACGATCATTGTGTCGAGTTTATTCCAATCAAACTTATTTCGGTTAGGGTTTACAGTTTAGGAAACCAGTTTTAAGTTTAATACAAACCAGTTTCTAATTACTAAACCATGGTTTAACACATTTCAGTGAATCAGTGGTTTCTAAAGATGGTTGACACTCATGATCTTATAGATAGTTTAATGCAAAGTGAGGATGAAAGTTCTGATGCATGGCTATGTCATATTCTTCAACATTTTGTTCACAGAACATTTCAATTCACCTTTTTCTTGGCTTTCATGACTAAACGTAGGAAAAAATCCCTCTGTAAACTGATAACTTGATTACAACAGGCATTTGTATAAAGATATTTACGTTTCTTATGTTGTTCACATACCCATTCCATTTGTGAATCATCAACATGAAGTCGAAGCATGTTCTTCTTTTCCTCCGCTGCTACCATGTTTCAAAACCAAAATGTAAGACCACCTCTCATGCAGTTTGCTAAATTTCTGGTACTGGTTTTGGTTTGGATTCGATAAACATGAAAACCAGTTTGGGTTTCAACCCAATTTCTTAATAAATAAATGAAAAGTTTAGCAAACCAGTTTGAAACCTTAGTTTGCTTGCAATAAATTCATATTATTTGAGCAACTATGTGGGAAAGGTCTTATGACTGACACTAGAACAGTATGTAGAGTCTGACAGGGACCACAAAATTTAGCCATTGTAGTGGCTACAAAGCCCCTACTTCTTTTCCACAATCTACATAAGGGGTCTTTAACATGGAAGGACTGTAGAAATCTCTAAAGTTGTTGCCCATTATTGTCCACAGTCAGGAATTCCTACTAACATGACAGAGCATCCCCTATCTGCCACCTGGTAGTGTTTGGCAGGTCTGTGAGTCTCCAGCACTCAGTCCTTGGTTAGGTAGTTTGGTAATCATAGCTGCTGATCTACAGGCCTTTCAATATGGGGTGGTACCAAGTACCTTTTCCCTCCTAAAATTGTTTTTGGTACCTCCTGATTTTAAAGAGTTGTATAAGATATTCATGCAAATTGTTCAAATTAAATTAAAATAAAAGTACCACCCGTAAATAGTGAATTACTGGTAGAGTTGAAAAATATTGAAAGCCCTGATAGTGTATCTATTTTTTTTTATCATTTGTCCTGTATTTTCTGATTGAGGAAGAGATTGATTTTTAATCCTGGTAATTTTGAGTTTGATATTGGATTTTGATCAGAATTTGTAATCTGTTATTTACATTCTAAACAAATCCACTGAAAAACCTTTTCAGTTTTCCACCAATAATTGACATATCCTTAGTTAGTACCAGTATTGATTGTAATTAGGATAAAAACGAACTTGAATAGAAGTATAACTAACTTCCTGTTTTTAATACTGATATCAAAGCAGTACCAGTAGAAGTTACTAAGGGGAGATAACAATAACATATGGAAAGATGTGTTAATAGTCCATATTCTAATATGACGTCCTTCAAATGCTTTGAGTCCAAACTCGTGGTAAAAATAATATATACCTACACCCATTGTAATTTATGACGTCATCGACAATTTATGACGATATTTTACCAATTTTTACATATTAGAATCGAAATAATTCATGGTAGCCCGAATTTATATTATTTTTACCACGGGTATAAATTCGGGCTACCATGAATTATTTCTTAAATATAAATTTGACGTGTGTCGGTTAGGGGTTATGGTTATGGTGTTTAACACCACTTTCAGCTATATTTCAGTTATATCGTGTTGGTCAGTTTTTTCAGTGAAGGAAACAGGAATACTCAGAGAAAACCACCGACCTGCCAAATTTTGTTTGTTTTCTGTTACAACACAAAACCACCAAAACAGTTCCTACTCAAATGATTTTACTATGAATTCCAAAGAAATTTTGTATGCAAATTTAGGAAAACATATTTTATGTCAATTATTTAAAGAAATTGGCTGAATTTTGTCAAGCAATCTTCTTTAAAAGTAGAAGTACAAATAATGTTTGTTACTAGAACAATTCCTCTTATTAATCTTGGTCCGGCAAAAACTTGGCTGCCATTGGCAATTCTTGTTTTTGTTCACAACATTAGAATGAATTTTGCTTAAGTCAGCAAACATATTTTTCAAGTCTAGACAACAATGAATTTATAACTTTGCTGTTTTCGTATGTAATCTGATCTCAAGTTATGCATATTACTGTGTCTGGGGGTTTTCAAATAAAATTAGGAAATTTGAAAATGATCTTCCATAATTTGCATGTCGTAAATGCTTATCTAGATACCTTTCACCTATTTATCTGCTTTATCAAGCAGTTTAAATTAGTAAAAATTGATTGTACTTTTGTTTCAATCAAAGGTACAGATAATTACATGTATGCAAAATATTTGAATTATGAGGATTCAGTTTTTGACTTTTAAAGTAGACATAAGGATATCACTTTATGGAAATACATATCATATTAAATCTTTTTGTAATCAGCTTAAATATATAAACTTACTTATATATATAAATATCTGATTATAAAGGAATATCTAACATATATGGCATAATTTTAGGAATTTATTTTTGTAATGTTTTAATTAAATCATCGTAATTAGTTTAATAGGCTATAGATTTAGGTTTTTACTATTGGCACCAATACAAACTTGCATGCAATGCAAATCTGGCAGACTTATCCTTAAGACTGAGAAGTATTCAAGGCCAAAATGTCAGAACATTCATTTTGTCTGCTCTAGTTTACGAGACAAGGTTTTGCAGATAAAACATTGCAGGTCATGAATTTCAGGGGGAAGCCCCGTCTTTTTCCAATTATCTCTCAAAGAGAGGGTTAAACATATTTGTACTGAAATAAGTTTTGTCCGGAGGGCGGTACATGGAGACAATACCCCAGGATTGACCCAATTTTTTTTTATTTGTGGCCATTTCTAATTAAAAAAATATCAAATTTAGTCAGTGTCAAGTTTTTACTTCAGAGGATAGGTCATATTTAAACCAATGTTTTCAAAGTAAAGCGGTTAAACAATCAAACGTGAAGCCTGAGATTGTTTAGCTGCTTAACTCAGGGAAAACCGTGGCATAAATTATTTGTAACATGAATCCATGCAATATCTCATCTAGGTCGTTGATTATTGCACAGCTGTCTGAGAGTAATAAAGCTACAGCTAAGATTTAAAGTGTGCAATATCTCTTATATGCGCTTGGTATTTCATAGTTCTTAGCTGTTGCTTACATTCTGGTATATAAACTATAAAGAGATCAAATGCATTTATGTTACAACTAAAAATACTGGATGACATATACTACAGTATAATCTGACTGATCATGTAATATTATACTGATGATCTGCTTAGCCATCAGTTCGGAGATGATCTGCTTTGCCATCAGTTCGGAAAAGCAGAATCAATTTCCGTTTAAAGTGTTTCAATTTTAATATCTTTTATCAAACATGTTACGTTACCATTGAAGTGTTAAGAAAATGGAAATAGAACATATTGAATTCATATCTTATTATTTTTTCCTGCGTTATTTTTATACCTGGAGGTTACGGTCATTATCTGTGTGACAATCTGTTTTTCCTGTTTATTGTTGGGTAATGAATTATTTCCTGTGCAATATTAAAGATCACCTTTCAAAGATCAAATTTATTTTGACACCTATTCAAGCATTTACCGGTAGTAAGTAGTTCAAGGAGTTTCCACTGAAAAATTATTTTTGTATAGATTTTAGACAAAACCATGAAATAAGGCAACAGAATCAAACGTTAATCTTCAATGCATGGTACTTGACCTTTTAAATAAACTAGAGTACGTTATTCGTTCAACTGCTTTTTTTTTTTTTTTTTTTTTTAGTTCTTACTTATCTGGACAATAATGTACACAGCATATGTAAAATAACTGTCCTTGAAGCTGTAATTGATTCCTGATTTTTTTTGTGTATGCAAAGTTTATGTTTTTAAATGCTGGAATATTTCAATAATACATTTGGTTATAGATTTGAATAAGCAGTGTAGTCTAGTACAAAATAGGTATCATCATTGTCATCTTATTATCAAACAGTAACTTGTTCTCACAATGGTATAGCTAAGCAACACTTGCTGTTTCTCCCTTGCAAATACTGGATCATGGTTGTAGGATTTGCATGTGTCAGTCAATAGAACTGAAGATGCCTTAATTTCTTGATCTTAGAGTCCATAAGGTACTCATTTGTTGTGGTAACAAATTTACTAACAAATACAGTCAGCCCATGTGATCACCTATATTAAGCAGTCACCTGTATTAAAAGGTCACCTATTTCTTGTCCTGTCATAGAAAATTTCATATGAATTGAACCTCTTTTAAGAGGTCACCTGTCTTATAAGGTTTTATTTTCTTTGTCCCAAAGGTGGCCTCTTAATACAGGTTTGACTATACTGGATCATGGTTGTAGGATCAGTCAATCAAAGATGCCTTAATTTCCTGATCTGAGTCCATATTGTGTTCACAGCATGCGGTAACAAATTTACTAACAAATATCTTTGTATTACAGATAGTGATAGATTATTAATATACTTGTAAGTTAAGTCCACAAAACGTTGGTCACTGCATTGAATATAATTTAAAGATTAAGTTAAACCTTGCAACAAAAAAGAAACATCTTTATTCTTGATCCGTTCTTCAGAGGGATCACATGTGGGTACGGATAATTCCCATTTGAATTGTTCATATGCTGCCATTAAGATTCTCTATATTGTAATTTAAAGACATTTCACTTGGATTAATCTCCTCAAGTGATGTACTTTTCATTACCACCCAAGGTAACAATAGATATTCAAGATGTATATAATCTGTGTCACTTGGTACAGAAAATAAATACCGGTATGCACCGGGTACTAGTATATGAATCGGTGGTCTTCCTTTCTTGTTCATGGAAGTTTTCCCCACATTTGTACACAAAGTTGAATTTTATGTTAAATTAAATAGATATTTCTTCCTTTGGATTTTGAATGTGCAGAAAACTAGGATAAGGGGAAGCAACTCTTTCATTTTCTTTTATCTCCGCGAACCATTTTTGATGCAGTGGGTATACTATAATTATTCCATATTCATCATTAAATATACAATGTAAAATATAATGAGTTTCTCTCCTATTTCAATGTCAACAGTAAATAATAAGTCAAAGTGGCAAGCTTATTTTTTGCTTTTTAAAATTTTTTATTCAAACTGTCAAGAAAATGGGTCAGAATTATTGGATTTTTCTCATGTTTTTTTTTTCAATGGTCAGGTGCTAGATAATTTTCGCATATAGTATGTCTTATTGCAATTATTACACTGTGTAGGGTGGAATATCTCTAACTGTTTCCAATTGTCGACGTCCATTTTTCTCTCCTCAATATTTCCCCAGTATTAGTCAGTGCCTGTAGCCTTCTGTGTATATGTAAGATGGGTGTGAGGAGGATCACTTGTGAATTTGACATATTGACTCCTCCCTGACAGATGAATATGATATAATTTACCAATAATCCTGGGGTCTTTAAAAGGTGATTTAAACATGGTATTGTGTTACAACTCCATAAGAAGAGATTTACAACAGATTATATTTCATGTTGAAGTAAGATAATTTCTTAATCAGATTACAATATTTCAGAAGGAAGAAAGGTGAAATATAGTGTCAGTTTCGTTCCCATTGTATCTACCTTTTCCAGCTGTGCATACACAAATTTCCAGTTGATTTAAATGACTGTGTGGATGATTATACAGATACCCAAATTCTGTTCCCGTAAATTTTGATTTTTGCTAAGTTTTTCTAATTTTGATTCAGATTAAACTGTACAATGTCAGGATGTTTAGTAAAAGCTTCAATTAATTGCACTTTGGTTGGTTTATGGTGTTTAATGCCATTTTCAACAATATTTCAGTTATATCGTGGCAGTTGCACTTTTATTGAAGGTTAAAGTGAACATGCTGAAGAAAATGTTGTTGCTATTTTACAGTTCAGTTATTGATTTTAACCCATAAAGTGAGTTATTTCCCCTTGATTAAAATTTAATGTATTCATTTAGAACTAATTGAAATTTCAAGTATTGGTTTTCTAGGTATTTTATCAATTATGTAGGATTGTTTATCAGATACTGAAATAAAAATTTAATGTTAATAACCTTTTAAAAGTCAACAGAAGAAATTTGATATTTTCCAAGGAAAGGAAACTGAATTTTCGATCAGAGTAGAAGATTTGACATGACTTAGAAGATCCAATACATCCAATAAATATGTGTAATTAATTATTTTCATGTTTTTTAAAAGGAAAAACATATAGCAGGAAAATGCATTTTAAATAATATTTTTTTTATTATTATTATTTACTATTATGGACAGAAACATACATTATGTAAGTTTATTACAGACTTAGTTAAAATAAAGGCATTTTTGTATGATCAATATGACCGGAAGTAAACTGTCCATATTTTCACACCCCGGGAAAATAACCAGTTATTAGGTGCCCCTTGTGCATTTCAGACAAAATAAACAACTTCCGGTGTTCACATCTGCAGATTTCGGAAGTATATAATAAATAGTTTAATGCATGGGCATTTCCATATTGGCCTGGTTATCATCCCTCGACCCATATTGGCACTTGACTTCGTCTCGGGCCAATATGTGTGTCTCTGGATGACAACCAGGCCAATATGGAAATGCCCATGTATTAATCTGTATATAATGGAATGATAACCAGGCCAATATGGAAATGCCCATGTATTAAACTATTTATTACATACTTCCGACATCTAGAAAAGAGACACCCATATTGGCCTGAGACGAGGTCGAGGCCCATATTGGCCTGGGCCAATATGGGCCTCGATATGGAAATGATCTTGTAGTAATCCAATAACCGGTTATTTTCCAGAGGTGTGAAAATATGGACAGTTTACTTCCGGTCATATTGGTCATACAAAAATGCCTTTATTTTAACTAAGTATGTATAAATGAAAATTATACACTTTGAACTTATTCAAAACAAAACATGAAATTTTACAAACTTAGTTCTTTTAAGGTATATAATCTTTCAAAACATTTTCAATGTTATGTACATGTAATTAATAATAAATATTTTTAGAAATTAAATTGCCATTTTTATAACAGATTGAATTTTGAAGTTTTTTTTTTTATAAAACTAAAATAACATTGTTATATTGTAATCACTCGGTGGTACTTGTTAAATTTAGATAGAACAGATTTTTAACACTTAACTGCTCCTGAAGTATTTTGTATTTTTGCCAAATGTTTTAGAAGCTATAGGACAGGACAGTTTGACATTTGTAGGTGGCTTAAGGATGACATTTTAAGTTCTGGTATGTATACCTTGTTAATGTCTTCATATATACCTATAGATAAAGGCTTTTAATTTAGATTATGATGCAATTTACTTATGTTTACAAAGGCTTTTATGTCACATTCATAACATAGTTGTTGTATGGGGATCTTTTGTATTCGTCTTGGGTTTTTGTCGTCATCCATTTTGTCTATTTTGCAGTCTTCGCGCTAACCTACAAGCTTTTGTGTCAACTTCATAGCAAAGATGATGTGTTTCTTTGAAAATTAAATTGTTCTCGCCATGATGGTATAGCCGAAAAATTGCTGAGTTGGCATTAAACAACAATCACTCACTCCTTGATGTACCAGGATCTTTTGTCTTCTTCTTGTTCAGTGGTTTTCTCCGGGTACTCCAGTTTCTTCCACCAATAAAACTGACCGTCACGATATAACTGAAATATTGTTAAAAGTGGCATTAAACACCATAAACCATCTTCTTCTTGTGTTTTTCTTCTCGTCCATTTTGTATTCTCTCAAACTCATTTTTATTGTGAATTTGAAATTTCTTTTTCGACACTTGATGGAACTATACAGACTTTCAAAAATAAATATACTATATGTTGCGATTACTCTGCAATGCTCCATGTGCCAATACATTTTGTAATATAAATACATGTCATTTTGGCAAAAACTCTTGAAATTTGAACTGCCAGACAAAACAAATATCAATTAATTGCTTGATGCCAATACAGGTAACTAAAAGAAAAAAACAACATTAATTTGACATCCTCAGAAACAGATAAATTTGTTTTTATGGTACAGTGTACTTGATAATATGTTTTTTGTTTGCTTTCATAACTGAATTTGAGCAGATTTGTATTTTTGCCAATGTTATTGAAAGCCAAGTCAAGATATTTTGACATTTGTGTGTGTGGGCTATGCCTGACTTTTTAACCTTCCATGTCTACGGGGCATTTACTTTGTGGATATTTAAACATTTTCATTGTGCTGTTCTTTGAGTAACCCCAAACAAAGAGAAAAAGAAAGTACAAAAAAGTACCGGTACATGAAATATATTTAATTCACTTAAATAGGCTCTAATACATTAGATTTTGAACAAAGTGTATTCTGTATTGAGAGATTACCCTTCGCATATTTTGCCAATAAAACATGGTCTTTCAAGACAAGTTGTCTCTCAAAAGAGGTGTTCCTTGTCAATACAATGTAACCTTGATATCTTGAAATCAGTTATGCCATTTCCTAGCATGAAGTAAAAATTTAGTCAATTTGCAGTATCTTTAGCTGAATTTATCATGGGTAACTAGATTACTTGGTTACCTCGAAAAAAATAAAATGGACACTTCCTTCCACTTTGACACAAAGTTCAACTTTATAGATAATGAGGGACTGGTCATGATTGTATGGTAGTTGGATTTACAACTACTTGTGCAATCACTGCCTATCACCACTAACGTTGTGAGTTCGAATTCCACTCAGGCAAGGTGCACTCGATACAACATCATGTGATAAAGTTTGTCAGTGACACATCAGGTCAGTGGTTTTCTCCAGGTACTCCAGTTTTCTCTACCAATAAAACAGACCGCCAATATTTAACTGAAATATTGTTGAAAGTGGCATTAAACACCATAAACCAAACCAACCAAATCTGACGACTGTACGATAACCATGCCACAACAGCCCCTGAAAAAAAATATAAATTTTTATTTGTAATTTATACAAAACATACTTTGATCTACAATGTATTTATAAGCTTTAAAAATTGTTATAAATTTATATTTATGGTAATATGATTTATATATCCTGAAGGCCATGATGTAAAAAGGGCATCATTTACATATTAAATAAATTGATTTTTGGTTATATTTAATACTTGAAACAGATGTGGATCTCCCATGTTCTATTGTTTGTAAATGATATATTGCTTTGTACTTCCTAGTTGTATGGTTGACCTTATTTGTTTGTTTTAGGCCGTTGCTGTATAATTTTATAAACCTCGCCTCTATTTTTGTGGCTAACCAAAATCTCCATACTTTTCCTATAGCAGTGAAATGTTGTTGTACTCAGTTATTCCATCCATTCTTCATTCCTGTAAAACTGTTCTTGTCCTGAATATGTGTGTAATATTTCCCTCTATTGCGTCTAGGTGTTTAACAGCCAACAATCATCTGATCAAGCCCTCCTCAAACACCCTTTTTTCACTGCTGTTAGTGTCATATGAACCTCAAATTTTTGTCATGATACATAAAACCCTTTTTTTTCAAGATAATGTTAGCATCAAATTAAAGGAAAGAAAATTTTATTATTATACCCCCACTCATAGAAAGGGGGCTATATTGCAATCGCCTTGTCCGTCCGTTCACACTTGCAATCACCTTGTCCGTCCATCTGTTCACACTTTCGTAACAGATATCTCAGCTTCTACTGGAAGAAATGATTTCATATTTGGTATATGGCTTTGGTATGGTGACTTGTACTGTGTCTCCCCTTTCCAGGTTTACCACACATCTACTTCCTGTTTACAGTGCGACTTAGATTTTTTCATGTTTGCCATAATGAAAACTTTCGTAACAGTTATCTCAGCTTCTACTGGAAGAAATGATTTTATATTTGATATATGGCTTTGGCATGGTGACTTGTACAGTGTCTCCCCTTTCCAGGTTTACCGCACATCTACTTCCTGTTTACCCTGCGACTTACAGACTTACAAATAAACGAGTGGGGGTATTCTTAGGACGATGTAGCGTCCAACATCTTGTTTCTGTTATTTTGAAAAACAATTATTTTATCGTCAATCATTTTAAATGATACTCCATCCCCATCCTCATGTATGTATTTTTACTATTCTGTAGCTGACCTTTTGTGTATTTTTAGAGTAATTAACAATTAAGCTACATAAAATAATATACTAGTACCATATTTTCTGTAATAAACGTATAAGTGTACTAATTGGTAATTTCTGTACATAGTAAAAAAATCTTGATATTTATGGCTAAAAATCAGGGTACAAGAAATATCAATCAGTTATGTTTTTATCTGTAATATAAGACTTGTGTATGTGGTTAAGAGGAAGTTCGTACATTTGTATTGTAGGTCGACAGCTATGGGAGTTTAATGGTAAGGGATTATATAGCTGTAACTGGTACTTACAGGTCTTGTTTTACATCACATGCTACAAAAAAGGTCACAAGTACTTTCAAAGGTCACAATTACTTCCAAAGGTCGCATGTTATAGTACCGCAGGTTCTAGGGTTTCGGTGTATTTACTTAAGTTTACTTAGGTTTACTTAGGTTTGGCTACTGATTCAGTATCCTGTGGTTCCTCTGTATCGGTCTCTACTTCAATTTCATTTCCCATTCCGGTGATTGTGGTCTTGTGGTCATCATATAATATATCCTGATTTGCCCAGTACTTGTCAAGTCTGTTTTTGAATGTGTTGTTGGTTGGTGCAGTAATGACTGAGTCAGGAAAACAGTTCCATGTTTTAGCAATTCTCAATGCAAATGAATTTTTCCTGATTTCTGTGCATGTCCTCTGAGGAAATATCTTTAAGCTATTGCCTCTTGCCCCTGTTCTTGATGTCGTGTCCTTCGACAGTTTAACAAAAGGTGCCGTTTCCCTATCATATTTTCCACTCAGTATTTTATATAGCTCTATCATATCTCCACGAATTCTCCTAAACATTAATGTTGGTAGTTTCAGCTTTCTCAATCTCTCTGGATAGGACAGATTTTTTAGCCCTGGTAGTTGTTTTGTCGCTCTATGCTGCACATTTTCAATCATTTCAATGTATTTGGATTTATAAGGATGCCATACAGAACTTGCGAATTCCAGGTGTGATCTAACAAGTGTCTTGTAAAATGGTACGAAGAATTCAGTGTTGAGGAACTGGAATGTACGTCTGAGCAGTGGAAACATAGAGTTTGCGTGCTATTTCAATCGATTTTCGCCGCCATGTTTTTAATTTAGCCATCACGGTACTATTATGTTTCACAAGCATACATGTAGTTGAGAACATGTCACAATGCTAACTCACTTATTTCATGATAATACAATATTTTATAACATACTAGGAATAAATTAAAGCATTTCCTAGGCACAATGAACCCGCTCTTGTGGTGAAAATGAGGGGATTCAATTTCCCATTATGGGATTCAAAATAATATGACTAAAATTTGACCATGGGGGGCAAAATACCATATGAAAAATTGACCCCATAGTCAAAATTCCATATGATATTTATAACCCACTGTAAGTTTTTCAGGGTTTAATATACCATATGACACCGGTAATCATAAAACAGTCAGTCTCAACATTCATTGGATGCAGTCTTAAAACGACCAATCAGAACTTTGTATTCAATAAGTACAGTTTTTTTTATTTTACAATTTAGAAGTATGTATGATGCAAACATTTTACTACTGAATGCCTAGATGTTCAACCTTTATTATGATGGGTACCAGTACCTTGATAATTTTAATTTACTGCATGGCTTTAATATCGGTTTCTGTTTTAAAGGTGTTTCTACCCCCTCATAGAAAACATTTTTTTTTATTGAGTCACTGACAGAAATAATGATCCATGTCCCCCAATAAATGTCACCCGCCTCCGAATTATCTCCGATCACAAATATTTTGATGACGGTGTAACTGTGAAAGATAATTATTAGGTTAAATAAAATCAAGGTGTGATAACGATATTTCTTGTTATCGTCAATATCGTAATTACCATTTAATGGTACATCCCCATCGTCAATATCAATTAAATCATGGCCATTATGATCATATAAAACAGGTGAGAGAATACCTTTATTTACCTGTAATCAACTTCAGTGTTAACTACCCGATGGGAATGTGATTAAGGGGGGTCATTATGACTCCGGACAGTGTTGACCAGACAACTTCTTTACTTATTTTCTATTTTCTGGTCATTGTGTCCTAAGATAATTACAGAAAAGTATTTTAACTTTGAAATCAATGAAAGAAAATAATTGTTGATTTGGTGATTTTGTTATTACTTAGGTTTAACATGTAGAGTTTGGTATGTTAATTTACAACGTCTCTGACCCTAACAAAGTTTATATAAGACGTGTATGTTACTTTCCTGTTAAAGAAATGAAATTGACTATAAATGGTTTATGAACCTATTGACATAAAGTTTTTATACTTTCAGCGCAACTCAAATACAGTATCCCCCACTTATTAGGTCCCTCCCACCAAATGCCATCCCTCTTAGCAGGCTAGATTCCAGATGCATTGAAATAGTAAAATATAATGTACCGGTACTACTGAATTTTCCCTGTTAAGAAGGGCCATCCCTCTTATAAGACTAAATACCCATTACAGAAAGGATGGCTTTATCAGAGGGGGACTGCTGTACTCAAATATTTCATAGTAAAATCATTGGTTCTTTTGACCTCGACGCAACAGAATTTACTGTAATATGTATATTGCACTTGAGTCAAAAGTCCAGAATCACTGCCAAATTTTACTGAAAAGAGCAGAAACAAATGTCAATCTAATTGTTTTCAAGGATGTCCTCTTGCACATATGCTGTTTCCATTTCTTCTGGTTCACTTTTCAAGAAGCAGGTACCAGAAAAGCTTCATTAGATCAATGACTAAAATTACACAGAAGTTTATTTGACTCCTTTAACTGTACTCAAAATCACATGATTGCAGTAAAAAGAAAATAACTACGATTTTGAAGTATCTTTAATTTCTACTATAAGTTTCAGAATGATGGTGACAACATCTTAATCACATAAAATCTTTTTTAAACTTCCTCACTTTTCATAGTCTAAAGCTTTTATTTAACCCATTATCCTAATGTCCAGACAAAATTGATTATTGTCATAAATTTTCTATAAAATTTTACTATCATAAATTTGGCATCAGTACCAGGTACCGGTGGTACTTTCTTATAACTTAATTGCAGAACTTGAACTAAATTAAGTTAATGTTATAGGTTTTAAGAATAATGTCTCCAAATTATCAAATAGATTTGATCATTTTCTTAAAAGCTTCAGATTTGCAGCAAATATTGATCGCACCGCAGATGATATTTTTCAGACCAGGCATTGGCTAGTATGGTTCATTCTGTAGTTTAGATGGAGGAAACAATTTGTTTAAGCTTAATCCTGTTTGTGTTTTATCCTAATTCTCATGGTTTTTGATTGATTGTTTGTTGCTAAACGTTCAGAGGCAAATATTTCATACATATTCAGAAAAGAACAAGTTCAACAACATCAAAAAAATGATTAAGAAAGGCATGAGGAATGGGACAACCAGGGCTATAACTTTTGACTGCTACTGGAAAAGTATGGCGAGCTGGGTAAGGCCGAAAAATCTTCTGTGGCAGCTACAATGCGCCTACTCTTTTTCTGAATCTACAAAAAAAGAGGTCTTAAACGAACAGGGAGCATGGCACTCTCCAAAAACTTTAAACCATATGGTCCACGGTCATGCATTTGATTATCTTATCATACAAATTGACCATCAGTGGTTATCAAAATAAATTATCCATCAACATATGATCTAATTATCCTAATGCAAAAATTGAACCATTACCACAGTAACTCATTAGTTTTGAAGTCATCCTTTTATTCAATTCCACACTGACCATCAGCATTGAAATCATCCTTTTATTCAATTCCACACTGACCATTGTCATATGGAGAAAGCTGTCCTATACTACATTTTATATATTAAACTAATTAATTTGAAATCATTCTTTTCATATTCAAATTCAAATAGTCGCTCTGTCAGCCACTAGAGGCAGCACATCAAAACCAAATCAATTTCTATGTAATTTCATTATTTGTATATTTCAAAGTCCAATCAAAAGAATGGCCAACGACTTCAGCCTTGATCCCCCTAAGGCTTTCCAATAGATACCAATTTATTAAAACAAATTGATTGATTTTGTGTAATGATATCTGGCCATGCCTTAGCCAAAGGCTAAAAATGTACAATAAAGACAGAATTTTATTTTATTTATTTCTTTATTACACAAATGTTTTAAGGTTTATTTCTTTATTAGATGTGTTGTTACAAGAAAAGATAATGTCCTGTGAGATCCCTATCATAATCATTAAAACAGGTATTGAACATGGCTAATAATTTGATTTTTTTACTGTAGTCCTAACTTGTTACTGGATGAGATGACAAGGTAATGATGATTTTGAGATATTATTAGAAGACGATAAAAATATTTAGGTCATTTTTTTACGATTAGTAGTGAAATTTTGTATTTAGATACGAAGAGAATAAATATAGAGGGGGGAGGGTTATGTTGAAGGTTGAGATATTTAATGATCATTTGAGATACTAAGAGCATAAATGTTTATTTTTATCATGAATTCTTTAGAGCAGGGTTAGGTTTAAGGTTGTGGTGTTTAGTGCCACTTTCAACAATATTTTAAGGAAAGTACAAAAATGTATAGTATATAGATCATTTTTATTGTAAATTTAAAGATAATAATAATAAGGATTACATAGGATTAAGGTTTATGGTATTTAATGCCACTGTCAACAATATTTTAGAGACAGTACAAAATTGTATATGTAGTGTTTCAGATTGTTATGAACATGTTTTTCTAACCAGTCGAAGGAAAGAAAGCCATCAATGAGACAAAGTAACAAAAACCTTCACGATATTTTCCATTTTCCATTTTGAGTCAAACGAATGAAATCCTTAAATTTGTATTCTATATTTTGTATTTTCTATTTTGAGTCAAACAAATAAAATCCTTAAATTGTATGCTATTTTTAATCATAACGAGTCAAAGTTACGGAAACTTTACTAATAAATTGTATGCTATTTTCCATTCTAACCAGTAGAAGGAATGAAAACCTTAAAACGTATACTCTTTTCCTATGGTTAAATATTGAGGAAGGAATTTTTTGCAGTAAATTTAAGACACATTTTCATTGGGTAATATATGGCAGTAAATACTATAAATTACTTATTTGAAGGGACAATTTTTAAGGTGAAGACAAATTTTTAAATTTTTAATGCTGTACTAATTTTCTCAAAAGAAATTTGAATTTAAGCAAGGTCAAATGAATTTTCAAAACAAATCGATCTATTATTAAAAGATTTGAAATTAACATTGCATGAAAATTTAGATTTTTGAAGAAAATCAAAGGTTGTATTTCAAATTGACCATTGTGCCCTTCTCTATCTTTGGAATCAGTGACCCAACCATCTGCTCTCAACATTTCAAAACAAGCACTCAACCAAACTAATTACCATACCAAATCAGTTTTATAATAACTACTTTAGAATTATAATCAGGAGTCCTTTTTCGGGCGACTTTCGTTAAATTTCAATAGATTTTCAAAAATTTTAGAAAATCTTTTGTGCGGTTTTATTTGGTGGGTTAATACCCATACGTCTGATAGCGATCTAAAATTTCAATAGATAACTGTAAAGGCACGTGTCGGCAACGGTTTGTAAATAAAAATAACAGCAAGCACAGTTATGAAGAATTTCTTTGATGTACTGTTTAAATATGGAGACAACTAGGATTTTGACAAACAGCATTTGGTCGTGTGTGAAAAACTTCACATGCTCTATAAATGTATCGACCAATCAAATGGCTTGTTTAGATGCATCTGTTTTTCCATCTGCCCGTAACATTGTTAAGCAAACTTTTAAATTTGTTTAAAACTAGTGTAAGGTGTTGGTATTTAATTTGTTTTCAAAACTCGAGGGGATACACATCGCAAAGATGGGTGTTATAAGTAGTAATAGTGATATGCCCGGCTTAACTGATCCTAGAGATTTACCACCATTTGGGAAGCAGGACCTGCTTAGAGCGAGTCTGAAATTCATTAAGAATATAAAACCTCAGTAAGTAAATTTTTTCTTCTTCATTTTTTTCCTTTTGTTTTAATCAATGAAAATGGTATTTTAAAAGAATTAATCATGTTAGATCTCATTTTTCCTATGGTAAATTTCCCTTATCTAAAAAAAAATCTCAATAAAATTAAAGAAATGTTATGATCAGAGAGGTATAGTACAATGTAATATATGTCTTTGTTATGATGTTATATAAGTTTCTATTTAAAAACATTTTTTTGTGATAAAAATAACTTTCATATAATAAGTTTCTTTTCTTTTTTTTTTTAAAGAATATTATCTTTTTAAATCAAAGCTAAATTTAGAAAGATTGATCATTTTAATTTTTTTTGTAAATATTGGCAAATTTTCAAACATAAATATTTTCGTTTTCTTTGTTGACTTAAAAGGTATAAGTATAATTTTTCTGCTTTGTTTTTACCTGTTTTTACCTGTACCTCATAAATCTTTTACCTATCTACAAAGTGGTAATCAATACCTGTACCTGTATTTATTCCTTTGTAACTTATTTATTTTCCTCTTAAGACAATTTCTAGTTTTGTTTTTTGTTTTTTTTACAAATAAAGACTTTTTTTTACTATATAAAGAAAACATTGTACATCCAAACGGATATTACTAAAATCTAAATTTCTCTTCAAAAGTTGGTAGATTATGTTCATTTATTTATCTTCTATCGATAGTTAAAATCAATCTGATATTTATGGTAGAAAAAACTGGGCCGTTACGAATACGTTTTATTTTGTAAAGGCATGCTCTATCCCTTTGTTTCAGGGCTGACTGGCTTTCTATTTTCTTGCCAGATTAGAACAAAACCATTATACAACACGAGATATCTTTCCTTATTGTCGCCGATGCTTTTTATGTATAACAGGTGGTTCTTGCTGAAAAATTGAATAGTTTTTTGGAAGAATCGTAGAGCATCATGTGGCCGTTAGTATCATGTTCAGGTAAATAACAATAGTCTCTGATGCTGATAAATCATCTGTCGCTATCATTTCATCAAGCTTAGTAAACAAGTTTATAATCGTAATGATTAACAAGTTATTATGTATTTTCAGTCAATGACAATTGTTTTTCGTTTCTGCTTGCAGCACAGGAGTGTTTCGATGTCCAGAAGATGACATGCAAGTTGATTATGCACAGGTAAGAGATTTTTATTTTTTATTGTTTGATGTCTTGTGACTGACCACATCAATTAAAACTTGTAATGGTATTATATGTTATGTATATAATAATGATAATAAGGCAGTGTCATTACGTGTCATATTTAGGTAGAAATAAAATTCCCCGTCAGATTTGTAGGGTTTTTTTCTGTTTTTTGGGGGTTTAGTTTATGGTGTTTTAAATCCACTTTCAACAATATTTCAGTTATATCATGCCGTTCAGTTTTATTGGTGGAGGAAACCAGAGTATCTGAAGAAAACCACTGAGCTGCGGCAAGTCACTGATAAACTTTATCACATAATGTTGTATCGAGTACACCTCTCCTGAACGAGGTTTGAACTCACAACGTTAGTTTTTGGAGACATAATATAAAATATCCATACATTTAGTTCTAATATGTGGCCTTTTGAGTGGAAGCGAATTTATTCAGGTTTTTTTTAATGGTTTGTGTAATGCTGTTGGAGATCCAGTCATCAAGACTGAGAGGGTTGGGATCCTTTAAACTGGTTTAACTCTGCCACATTTTTGTGCCTGTCCTAAATCATGACCTGGATTTCCAATGTCATATGTCTTGGTCTAATTTTATGTTCATTAGCTGAGGTGACTGTTCATTTTGTTGATATTTTTTAGGGTTCTTTTTTTTGGGGGGGGGGGGGGGAACATATAAATATTCATGCATGCACTAGTATATAGTTTTTTTTATAAACCTTGGAGTTAAATTGAAGTATTTTCAAGATTCTTTTATGGTAATTTTACCAATTTCAGTTGTTAACTTATTTTCATAATAGTAAATTTGTCGATTTGTAATGGAATTGCCCTTTTATTTTATGACTAATTATCAGAAGTAACGGTACAAGCTGTTACAAACCTCCTGTAATATCAAAAATAGCAGTTAATTATGTTTATAATATCACTTGACCAATTGACCAACGATTTGAGTGGAGATCTTATTTGTCCTTCTATTGTTCCCTTACCTGTTTATTATTGCAGGTGAGATCTTTATTGTTTACCTTTTATGATTTCTGTGTTGACCGGCAGGTGCACGATCCACAAGAGCAGCTGGACATTCATTATTTGACTAACGGGGCAGACTAACGGTCGTTTATCAATGGAATCATTAAAAATTATGCACACTTTCAGGTGACAAGGGTTCATAAAGCGGTGCATTTGATACCTGTGAAGTTTTCTTCAAACTGCATGTCTTTTTGTTTGGTTTTATTAAAAGAAATTTGATGTGGAAATTAATTATGCACTTTTTATTGTAAGAAAACTTTTATAATTAAAAAGCTGCTTTGAGTCTTATATTTATAGTTGATGTTTAATCCTTAAAATGAAAAATATTTTTACTTGATCAAAGGAAAATGGTGTTAATACAGAAACTTGATCCCCATTAACAATATAATGTAAAATAAAGATGATGGAAGCCTAAATACAAAAAAATGTAAATCATTGTACTGCAGTAGTCCCCCTCTTATAAGGCGATCCCTGTTATCGGGAGGGCCCAGGTGGCTCAATGACATAGGTAGTTGGATTACCTAACAACTCATACAAGCTTATCACCAATACGGCGTGAGTTTGCACCCAGTTTTGTAAGTTACAAAAAAGGGTGCACTCGACTCGCAAACTCAAGTGATAAAGTTTACCAGTGGTCGGTGGTTCTCTCCGGGTACTCCAGGTTCTTCAACCACTAAAACTGGTCGCCATGATATAGCTGAAAAATTGCTGAAAGTGGTGTTAAACACAAAAAAATCAAATCAAGCTATTATCAGGCGAAATTTCAGATGCACCAAGATAGTAAAATACATTGTACTACTAAATTGTCCCCCTCAAGAGAGGCCACCTCTCTTATAAGGTCACTTTTCTTATAAGAGGGGGGGGGCTACTGTACTTAGTTCAGAGGTCGCTAACACTAGTATTAAGGCAGGATAAGAACATAATCCTTACTAGATACCTGAGTCCTTTTTTCACGATAACAATGTAACAATGGGTCAGTTGCTATATGTAAAATTAGACTTTATACAAGAAATCAGTTTTGGCTTACCTCTGCCAACATAAGTATCACGACAGAACAAAAAACATCCCTACCAGAGACAAAGTCCTCTTTTCACTGCAGAAGAAATTTTCTTGTTTTAGTTGTCCCCCCTCATTTTTATATATCTCTTCTTTGGAGAAAGGGTGGCCTAATATGACTCATATAAGGCCACCCTTTCTCCATGACTCATATAAGGCCACCCTTTCTCCAAGGAAGAGATATATATATCTTAGCCTATCTGAAATCTGGCCTGATAAAACATGTGACCTTTGGTGGGAGTGGCCTTTTAAGAAGGGGACAACTGTATTTTGGATTGGTACCATTGCAAATGTGCAATAAGTCTATAGTTCAAAACTACCAGTACATTGCAACCTGTATAGCTTTCTTCGGCCGAAGACATTCCTCCATCCAACCAATTTAATGGAATCATACAAGGATTGCTCATTGTATTTAAACCTCAATTAGGAAGGCTTAAACCAATAATTTCTCTGATGTGATTTATTTCTGAGAAAGTCTTTTTTAATGTTAATCAAAGATTGTTCAAATTTGGTTTTTATTACCAGTCATCAACATAGTAAACATAACAAAAATAATTCTTGTCATCAGCTAAAAAAATGGCTATGGCAACAAATAATTATCAGATTGGAGAAAACAATGGGAAAAAATTGATCTTAATAGACACTGACACGAGAGATAGTAATAAAATATAGCAAATTAGTGGTTATTACCCTGAAATATGGCTTAGCCTGAAAATTACAGAAATGAGTGAGTTTTCTGTCATGCATAATGTTGGGAGAATGGCTTGAGTAATAAAAGTCATTATTAAGTTTTATGCATCTTTTGCAGCAACTTGTGTGGTGTACAATGAATGATATTTAGTTAGTTTGTGGGACGAAGTCATGTACAATTAACTGCAGAACTGTAGTTCTTTTTAGCTCACCTGACCCGAAGGGTCATGTGAGCTATTGCCATCACTTGGCGTCCGTCGTCGTCGTCCGTCGTAAACTCTTTCAAAAATCTTCTCCTCTGAAACTACTTGACCAATTGAAACCAAACTTGGTTTGAATCATCACTAGGGTGTCTAGTT
>MJUT01001581.1:451051-465842 GCA_002080005.1 Gigantidas platifrons | reverse complement strand
CTTTGGTTTACTTGCTCTCCTCCCTCAGACATAGGTGATCTTAGCTGAATTTGACTATCCTGTTTATACTCTTTGGTTTATTGTTCTCCTCCCTCAGACATAGGTGATCTTAGCTGAATTTGACTATCCTGTTTAGACTCTTTGGTTTACTTGCTCTCCTCCCTCAGACATAGGTGATCTTAGCTGAATTTGGCTCTCCTGTTTAGACTCTTTGGTTATCTTGTTCTCCTCCCTCAGACATAGGTGATCTTAGCTGAATTTGGCTATCCTGTTTAGACTCTTTAATTTTATTGCTCCCAAAACTTTAAATTATTTGGCTTTCCAATCTTTTGATTTTGAGCGTACCTGATGAAGGTTATTCCAGTAACGTACCTGATGAAGGTTATTCCAGTAACGTACCTGATGAAGGTTACTCCAGAAACGTACCTGATGAAGGTTACTCCAGAAACGTACCTGATGAAGGTTACTCCAGAAACCTACCTGATGAAGGTTACTCCAGAAACGTACCTGATGAAGGCTACTCCAGAAACGTACCTGATGAAGGTTACTCCAGAAACGTACCTGATGAAGGTTACTCCAGAAACATACCTGATGAAGTTTATTCCAGAAATGTGTTGTGTCCACTTTTCTATTGTAATATGAGATGCAGACAAACTAAATGTAGGACAGCAATAATATCACTGTTTCTTTACTTTAATTTGTGTCTAGGTGTAAACTTGGATAGCCTCTCATTTTCATTTACTTTCATATCCTTTTTTGCTCATAAGCAATATTTGAGTGAGTAGACAGGGGGTCCTTGATTCTAGCTTCCCACCCTCATGACTGAAGGTTCCCAACCTGAGGACTCCCAATATGCACCCCACCCACCACTACAAGTGCACATTTTCCCTTTTATTGGTAGTTTTTTTCAAGACTGCACATTATAAAGGATGGTATATATTTGTGTTGTAATACAATTTCAAAGTCAGCAAAAATTTCATCAAAGATATTTTATGTTTATTTATATCAAAACTTTTCAAAATAATCTTTTATTAATATCCCATTTATTTATTTTTTGAATGAAGGGCAGCCTACCATACAAAAGTATACAAAATGTTGAACTTCTTGTGTAGAAGAATTAGTTATACAATAAATTCAGTCATTCCTATTACAGAGAGATCTCATCCTCCAACTTCATTTAAATTGTTATGTCAAGACCAACATTTCTTTTTACATAGTCATACTACAGAAAGTAGGTAATATTATGCACTCTTTAATACGAGCCATACATTTTTTGCAATAAAATGCATGTAAATGTATTTAAAGTAATACTCTGTGAATTATTTAGGATTGAACAAAAAAAAAATCATTTAATATTTATGTCTGCTGCGATTCCCATTGATTACCCTTGTCAATAGCTTAAATACACAGAAATCAATATTATACAGAGAGAAAATAGTTATTATATAATGACACAGCCCTAAATTAATTCTCATAGATCAATAAAGTTAGGCTTCCGTATCTTATAGTTTGCTCAGTATTCATACAATTTGACATACTTACCTTACCAGTAAGTCGATCAACGGAAAAAAGATTAATTGTCAACCTTGTTTGTCGACTAGATTGCAGTGACAAATAGTCATTACAATGTATTTCAAAAAAGCAATTAAAGGAAGAAAAAAATTGTTAATTTTCAATCAAGTTTGTCCATTTTTTTGAGGTGACAAAACAATTATTGTTCCTACAATCAATTTGTAGAGATGTGCTTCATCATCAAATAAGTTACAAAACTCAGAAACAAACATTTATATGGGCCGTCGTGGTCATGATCATGTGGTAGTTGGAGTTACAACTACCTATGCAATCGGTTCCCATCACCACTGATGTTGTGAGTTCAAATCCCGCTCAGGGCGAGGTGTACAACATTATGTGATTAAGTTTGTCAGTGACTTCCCGAAGGTCAGTGGTTTTCTTCAGGTACTGCAGTTAACTCCACAAATAAAACTGACCGCCACGTCCTTGGAAAGAGGAAATTCAGATTTGTATAAATGAAGTTGATCCTCTGTGGAGATGGGATTGTAGGAGGCCTAATAGTGGGAAATCAAGTAAATCTTTATCATGTGAGCCTCTTGTTTAAATGATACAACATTATGTGATAAAGTGTGTCAGTGACTTGCGACAGGTGGGTAATTATCTAATTTTCTCCGGGTACTCCGGTTTCCTCCACCAATAAAACTGACCGCCACGATGGCATAGCTGAAATATTGTTGAAATTGGCGTCATAATCCTAACCTCTAACCTTGAACTCAAACTTTCCTTTAATCTAGCACAAAGTAAAATTATGGTATAAAGTATACAATTATGGTATCTGTATTGAACTTTCATCGTACTCAGACTTGAGCTGTATTCTAGCTTTTATACAGTCAATTTACTTGTAAAGATCAAATTTTTCTCTTAAGACATTTTAAGGTAATTTTCGTGAGATGTACCTGTATAGGTCAATATTTCATATTTGACAAGCTGAGAAAATTTCACATGATACTATTTTTCATTCATGATGTATAAAAAGTAAGTAATTTAATACTACAGGTATCTTTTATACCTATATAGTTAATGTTTTCTTAAACTATAACTTGTGTCACAGCCAAATATTTTGTCAATAAACGAATGTTGAGAAATTCTTAATTCTCTCTTGGTCATTGGGTTTGAAATATTTTAATACCGTAATAAAATGGAATTTTGATACTATTTTTATTATTTGAACAACTTTAGCTGCATACATAAACAAAAGGGGCAATTTTGGAAGGCCATTTTATATACAATATACCTTATAATTTTTTAGAGCACACTTCACCGATTTCCCTAAAGAGATTATGGGTAGGGTTATTATGTTTAACACCACTTTCAACAATATTTCAGTTATATCGTGGTGGTCAGTTTTATTGGTGGAGGAAACCAGAGTATCCAGAGAAAACCACTGACCTGTCGCATGTCACTGACAAACTGCATCACATAATGTTGTATCAAGTACACCTTGTCTTGAGCTGAATTTCCCTGAAAATAGACTTTGTTGTTGACTGATTTTGTCTGTTTATTGATTTATGAGTTTTGAATTTCCCTTTGGAAGATTGCTCTGTGTTTGGTAATTTTGTTATTAACCTTATTTCTTATCTTTACATTGAATAAATTAAATGTACAATTTATAGAAAGAAAAAAATTCAGGTGGTTTGTATGTATCTTATTTGTAAATTAGGTTCAAGTTATTTTTTTTCTTATTTTGTTTACTTGGATAAGGTATTTAATTTGCAGTCATTCATGTTGTGATTTTTGGGTGGTCTAAAACACCCAATGTACCTACCTACCAGAGTAATTAAAAATGGACCAAACAATTTTGGCACAATTTTATGCAAGTTCAGCAGGAATATGTTTTCTCTGCATATTTTACTAATTGCTCATTTTATTTCTTTATAAACAACAACAAATATGCCCTTTAAACAAATTAAAGGTATTTCAATGTCATTGTAGAATTATTATTTTTATTTATTTTTTTGCATATGTCTTTTGAAGTTTATATTTTTTATATACCTGGTGGTCTTTGATGTTTGGAGAATGAATATAGGTATAATATACCTGACAGGTGTTTATCAAACACCTTATCAAATAATATAAATTCCTACTAGTTCATCTAAGTCATTGTTACTTACCAGATATATATGTCATCTTTATCATTTACTAATATAGGACATTTTTGTATTGATAATACTGGGGATATTATGTCATTGGATAGTGTCTACAAAACTTGTGGTGATTCTTGGGAAAGATGAAGCCTACATTCAGAATATTTTCAATATATTTTCGAAATGGTAGGATTTTGCAAATTTTTATATCCTTATACAATTTTTAGAAATAAAATTGTGGTAAAGTGTCGCTTTTCTTTGTAAATAAAGTTTGCCTCTTTTTAAATACAATTTTCAGAAATAAAATGGTGGTAAAATGTTGCTTTCCTTTGTAAACAAAGTTTGCCTCTTTTTATATACAATTTTCAGAAATAAAATTGTGGTAAAGTGTAAATATTGTCCATAATATTTTCGTATTATTTACGTGAAGTTACTTGTATAAATGTTTGTACAGGGGGTGCGGTGGTTTTGTGGTTAAAAGCCATGGATCATCTATAATGATGTATGGGTTGATGCCCAGCTTACTAATAGGTGTGAAACACCAAAAAAAAAATCAATCACCAATAGGTGTGGTTGACATGTATAGAAACTTTGCCAAGGAATTATTAACACTGTGTGGATTTATCTTGGAACCTTTGGCTCCTCCACAAATAAGCATGGTCACCATGATTTTGTTAAAACAAACAAATAAACAATCAATTAATACAAGTGTTTGTATTCTGACCATAATCCTATCACCATGGATACACACCCACCACAAGTGTTAAGTTTCCAGGCACCTCACCCAAGGCCAAGGGTTTCTCCACACAGTTCTTTTTAACAGTCCAGGCTTCCCCAAGCCCCTACCCCTCTTTTTAACATTCCAGGCTTCCCCAAGCCCCTACCCCTCTTTTTAACAGTCCAGGCTTCCCCAAGCCCCTACCCCTCTTTTTAACAGTCCAGGCTTCCCCAAGCCCCTACCCCTCCCCATCTTCCCCTACACCTCCCCATCTTCCAATCATTCTAATCCTGGTAGTAAGAATATGTTTTTCTATAAACCAAGCCAAATTGTAAATGTATGCATGTTAAATGCTCATACATCTTAATAATATTTAACATTTTAATTGTATGAAACTACTATACCTATATCAATAATTAACAGAAATCTATCCCTAAAGATTTACACTGTAATTGAATACCTTTTCTCAATTTGAAAGATGATTTCAATATTTTCTTGATTGTATTTTCTTTGAATTTTTGTTTAATATGATCAAAAGATGAATTTCAGATAAGGAAGGTAACTCACACTCCATTTATTTTTATGAGAGAGAGGTATTTGTATTAATTTACAAACAACAATTATATTTATCAGATATCAATTAACTTTGATGTTACCTGAAACCAATTAATAGGTAATCATCGCTCTATAGGTAAACAGGTATTATGTTGATATATAATCCAAACTTATCTTGATTAAAATCTGATTAATTTGCTGATCGTTTGCTAATCAATGATTGTAGAAATATACAAGGATCAGCTGATTATTCTCTAAGCTACCTGAGAAATCCTAACTTATCAGGCCAGCCTTAAAAATATGTTTGTTTCCCCTTTCCGACCCTAGCCTGAAAGATCTGGGTCGGTAGGTAGATAGGTGAATTATTTTTTTTATCAAGCATGATTCTGCAGGCAGACAGACAAACTGATTTCTAGACACCCAATATCTTTGTTTATTGTCATATTGTCATACTGTGCAATTGTAATCAAAGAATGTAATTTATGCTGTCCCTTGTCAGGGCTTGTGGGATCTTGTTGGAAAATTTATCCAGTGTCAGAAACTGATATCTTTGTATGTTGGCAACAGTTGGGCCATATCAATGAAAAGATTGAAGACTGAACAGTTTTTATTTTACTTTCAAGAGAAAACATATTTCTTTTTTTATTATTTTAAGGGGTTTCTTTTGGGAAATGGTTTCCCACTTTGTTTCCATGTGTTATAAACAGGTAATACAATTTCACATAACGTAGCTTCAAACTCAGAAATGCTTCTACGAATATTCGGAACAGTCGGGACTCTAGGTTTTTTAGTAATGATGACTCACGGTATGCTCCGGAAGAGTATTACATAATATGAATCCAATGCCGGAATCGGACACGAAAAAATTCCGGAAATCGCAAACAAAAAAATCACGGAATGGACTGTAAATTTTTTTCAGTCGCACCGATTTTGGCGAGTCGGTCACAAAGGGGAAACAAACAATATTTTAATTTAGGCCTCATACCTTTATAAATGAGGCTTTGTAATGATATAGGAATAAGGTGTTCTTACAGGTGATAAAAAAAACGGGGCATGTTAATTAATTAGATCAATCATTCAGTGATATGAAATATTAGATAGACAATAATGCATACTATATATGTGGAATTTTTATTTGCTTAATGTTTGAATTGATGGATTATAAGTGGATTAACACCTGCATAAGGTAAGCCTTTGAAGTATTGAAAATGGTCCAATTTAAATAGGGATCGACAGTGATTTTATTGCAAATTAAGTATCATCGTTGGGGATTTTAATGAATAAACATCTGATACAGGTACGTAAATGTATATACAAATATTTGACCGAGGCTCGCTGATTTAGAAATCAAGTTTTGACATTGGTAGATGGACAAGAGAGTTTTAAATAAGATTAAAATTTAATTTTGTTTAGTTTTGGATATTGGGATGTTTTAGTTTCTCAGTAATGGATTACAACCAAGATGATTCAGTAAATATTCAGGTATTTCTTTTGTTTGACAAAATTGAAGATTAACCATTTTTGACATGAAAAAAGTTAAAGATTATCCATATTTGACATGAAAAAAGTTAAAGATTATCCATATTTGACATGAAAAATTGAAGATTATCCATATTTGGAATATCCAATGATAACCTGTATTAAGCAATGAATATTATGCCTTCATTCTGTTTTACTGACATCTTGAAGAAAATAGTTGTTTCTGTTTTAAGTTTGAAAAGGGAAACAAACAAATATACATCCTGCATTTATTATGTCTTGTCCCTTCTGGGAACATATACATGTAGACATTGTATATGCAATTCACGGAGCAGACATTGGAGGGAGGATATAGTTGTTAAAAAAAAATTGGATGGCTTTTTGAGGTAAAAAAAAGAGGGGGGATTGAAAATTTGACCAAAAATTCCTGAAAGTTTATTTAAGGTGATTTGACATACTGTTCAAGAATATTCAATGCTAATAAGTTTATGTTTGAATTAAAATATTTTCTTAAGGCTTGGCTAAATGTATTTGTGGTTGGTTTTTTTGGCAGTGCAGGTTATAGTCTTTGTTGCCTAATGCCCAGCAGCAAATATTTCATGCATATTTATGATGAGAACAAAATGAAAAAAAAAAAATACAATAATCAGGGAGGAATGTGACAGTTGGAGAAACAATTTTTGACGTAATAATACGTTTCTGTTCCTTTAATTAAGGATACAATCACAATGTTCAACTTTTCATATAATGATATTTTATTAATTTATTGAATTCTCCGTAATGATCTCAATATTACTTCATATTAAGCCTGAACTCATTCAAATAATAAATCAATCAAATTTACAGGTATTTAAGATGAAAATTGCATCAATTTTCTAAAAACAATAGGTTAATTAAATAATTGTAAAAAGTACCATAGTATTTATCTGTGATTGATTTTAATGGTAAAACTACAATTTTGCTGAAATTTTGCTCAAGTTGGTGTTAAACACCAATCAATTAATTAATTTAGAAATGGAACCATCGTGGTCGTGATCGTATGGTAGTTGGATTTACACCTACCTATGCAATCAGTGCCTATCACCACTAACTTGAGTTCGAATCTCGCTCAGACAAGGTGTACTCGATACAACATTATGTGATGATAAAGTTGTCAGTGACTTACGACAGGTCGGTGGTTTTCTCCGGGTACTGACAGTCACAATATAACTGAAATATTGTTGAAAGTGGCATTAAACACCATAACCTTAATCCTAACCAATCAATTACTCTTAGTACTACAGTGTACATTGTATTTGTAATGCTAATATTTACTTCACATATGTTCAGTAAGTAGATATGTATATCTTTTAAATAATATATGACAGATGAACAGCATTGTGTTTCCTTACTCTTCCAGACTTATGAACATGAATAAGGGAACATCTGTTTAGCAGTCAACTTTTTTTTTCATATAATCATTCATTTTGGTTGTAACTCCACATTCTTGAGGTAGACCAATTCTTAAGCTTGACCAAATTTATGATGAACGATCAATGCAACGAATATTTAATCTGAGGTTAGGATTATGGTGTTTAATGCAACGTTCAACAATATTTCAGTTATATCGTGGCATATTTAATCTGTAATATGAATTAAATTGGAAATAGAGTGCTGTAAATATGCCGTAATAATTTTGCATGTCTGCATTCAATTACCGACTACTGCAGGTAAAAAAAAATCCTACGGCATGATGGGTAATAACTACGATTAGTGAGGATTTAAATCAATTTCCGTGCTAATGGATTGTATAATTTGATTATTTTGTAAATTAAAAAGGCTTTTTTTTTCTACTTTAAATAACTTTTTAAAATGCTTAAGAAGTTGAACGAGTGTAAATATAGAAACTGAATGCTTGTATATTGATATACATTCTCAATAATGACACTTGTATATTGGTATACGTTTCTCAATATTTTCATAAAAGCTTTGTAATAAATTTTCTCCTGCACTGGTTCTATTCGACCAGTCAATTTGCATTGACTTGATAAATTTTTGTTAAACACTGTCACTGACAGAAATATAACACAAAACTGAGGAAAGGCTCGGTGAACCTCACATTTATCACAGTTTTTAAGCCTCATCAGTCTTAGACTTAATATTTTTCACCTACTTGTCCGAAAGCCAAATTTAGAAAAAAAATTCTATTTAGTCAAACAAATTCTTCAAATCCAGTTTTACCTATCCCTGGCTTCAGGTTTCAGGGTTAGCAGGAAGAACTGCCTCATACACATAAACTTTGTAATTTAAGACAAGTGCACTAATATTGTCCATGTATCACATATGTACAATGTATATACTATCACAGTCTTATATAATTATCTGCATATTAAAATGTAACAGATGTGCATTTTATTGTGCAACTACCTATACAGTTGTTTTGTGGTAATTGATGAAAAATTGGAAAAGCTATCAATTTTTGTGTGAAGCAGAAGGTTGATATGATTTTCATGTTTGCAGTAGGATAGATTATAGGAAAATCAGTAATTATAGACTTATATACAACAGGACATATTTGTTTGTTATTTTTCTGGTTTTTCGTGAGGATATGATGGATAATGGCATTAGTAATTCTAGACTCTTATAAAACAGGACACATTTTGTTTGTTTTTCTGTATTTTTTGGGAGAATACAGTGGATATTGAATAAAATCAATGATTTTAGCTTCTTATAAACAGGACATATTTGTTTACTTTTGTGAATTAAAAACAATGCAAATGCTTCTTTGTACTAAATTTCTAAAGGAATTCCAAAAAGGGTAAGTTGTTTTATCAATTTTTTGTACAGTGAAATACCTTAAAATTCATGGATTCTGATTTTCATGGTTTTGTTGTAAAAGATATTTTTGTGGGTTCTGCAATGTGTGGATTCCAAATATATATATAAAAAAAAAATCAAAATATGTGATTATGTTGCATATTGGTTTTTTTTTTTTTTTTTTTTTTTTACATAATCGTTAGATTCTTAAAATTTGTGAATATTGGTTGACACATGAAATCTACAAAAACTTTTCCCCCAACAAATAAGAATAAGTATTTCACAGTAACCAGTAACAAATATCTCAAAACATATTTTAGAAATTTATGCCTATAGACATTATAGAGTTTACATTCTAATATAATCGGGTATAATAAAGGACACATGTTTTTGATAATTATTTTTGAAGGGCTCATGTCTGTTTGTTGGTAACATATTCTTGTGATATAGTAAAATGTCTGAGTTCTCCTAATATAATGATAATTGACACAGTCAGGAGAAATTAGATGAAAAGAAAAACATGTCATAAAAATAGATGGTTTATTAGTATATAGGTAGGACATTAGTCTGGGAACATAGTGGATGTGGTTGGTAGCTTACTGTGTAGGGGGGAGGAAGTATATACCAAAACAAAAATCTTGAATTGTGAAATTTGAAGAGAAGGGCATTAGCCTGGGAACATAGTGGAATTGGTTGGTAGCTTACTGTGTAGAGGGGAGGAAGTATTTATGAAAACAAAAATATTGATTTGTGAAATTTGAAGAGAGATTTTCTATAAATCTGGTAGTGCCAGTTACTTTTAATATTTTTTACACATTTGCATCAACTTGCAGCATCTGTAATAATATTTTTTCAGTGTGGCTGATTTGGATTATATTATTATTTGGCTAATTCTCAAGGTCTTTAGAAGAAAATTTTTACATTTATTTAATGCAGGAAATGTGAGAAGCTGAAAGTAGGGAAATATTTGAATTATTTTACTAGAAGACTGTATTATCCATCTATTTTAACCAAATTATCTTGTAATCTTATCAATAAAAACGTAGATATCAAATTTAGTGTGCACACGACGCCGCACACGTTTCTGTAATAACCTTCATCAGGTGACGCTCAAGATCGACAGATTGAAAAGCCTAATAATTTGAAAGTGTTATATGAATAAATTTCATTCAATATTCTGGTTGGATTTGATATATAAAATTTGTGCAGTATTATTTAGACAAATCTGGACATTGTGCAAAAGACTTACATCCTATCACTCCACGATATACAATGTAGCTGAACTACTGCTAAAGTTGGCATTAAACACCAATCAATCCATCAATACATCCTGTCCAAGGATTTATATAGTATATAAATCCTTGTCCTGTCCAACATAATTAAGAATTTTCTTTCTCTGTTTGTCATAAAGTAAAAGATGTTTGTAAATAAAATGGAGGATTTTTGTGGTTGCAGATTTATCCAGATGAAGAATTAACAGCAGAAGTGATGAACAGCTTGACACGTTGTAGATACGTCAAAGAAGGCTGTCGTTGGGTAGATAAGCTGCAAAACTTACAGGTAAGTCAACTAAGCTTAAAAACTTTCAGGTAATCCAATCTAAATTGTCAGAAGCAGATTATTAGATAGCAAAATGATATTATATATACAAATATGTTGATATCACATATAATTTGTATTAAAAAAAAAAACAACTTGCCATACCTAGTCAGCAATAAAAACATCTAGATACATGCTGTCAACTGGTATCTAAAAATAGAATAAGATGTTAATTATTTAATCTTTAATGCGTTCTTCATGTACACATAAAGAGCACTATTCTATTTTGCTGTAGATTTCAATACTTGGATAACATTTACAAACTTCTGCTTCTTGATTACAGTATATTTATATCCACAATATTAGTCATAAAAGTAAGGCTTGGATCGATTCTGGACATTCTTGAGTTATGTCCCCTGTTTACTTTAGCTGGAAGTGGGGACATCAGTGTCCTATGGACACATTCTTACATGTTTGTATTTAAAATTTTACACCGGGTGGAAATATTGTATTTCTATTAAAGTGAGGGCCTGTCATGGTCGTGATCGTATGGTAGTTGGATTTACAACTACCTATGCAATCTGTGCCTATCACCACTAACGTCGTGAGTTAGAATCCTGTTCATGGTGATGGTACTCGATGCAACATTATGTGATAAAGTTTTTCAATGACTTACGACAGGTCGGTAATTTTCTCCAGGTACTCCAGTTTCCTCCACCAATAAAACTGACTTCTACGATATAACTGAAATATTGTTGAAAGTTGCGTTAAGCAGCATCAACCCAAACCTCTCTATTAACGTGCAAGATAATTTCACAGAACTCATATATCTGGTTATCACAAATATATGATGTTAATTTTCAGGCCCATTTAGACCAATGTAGATTTGAAGCTATATCCTGCCCCAACAAATGTTCAGCATTTCTGTCACGTCTGGATTTAGACGATCATCTGGATTACTCTTGTCCAAAAAGGTTTATACAATGTGATATCTGCAATCAACAATTTCCAGGAGATGTGTTTGAAAAGGTATTATAATTTAAAATTTTTATTTTACATTTTTTTTTCTAATTTAACAGAATTTTTAATATAACTAAAACATACTGATATTATGAATGATCACATCTTATTAAAAAAATAACAAAAAACTAGTTATCTCTCTTGTCACAATTTATTCATTTTTGCATGGCTTCTGTTTGGCAAGAGTAATCTCCCTTTTTTCACTTCTCTGGAATTTTATTAGAGTTATCTCCAATTTTCTTAATTGGGGAAAATGTCTTTTTACAGCAACATTCAGGGAACTGTCCTTTTGAAGTAACATGGTGTGAGAATAAATGTGGAGCTAAACTAGAAAGACGATTTATCGGAAATCACACAAAAAATGAATGCCATAAACGGACAGTGGAGTGTAAATATTGTAACAGGGACTTTGTTGCAGAAACGCTACAGGTATTAGTTTTTATTGGGAATTTGCAGAAAATTAGATTTTGATGATTCAAAATTATTTAAATTAAGGATTGAATTAAGTGCATCATGTTTGCAATTTCATCATTAAAACAGGTAGCTAACGAAACACGATATTGTTTGATCTTCAGACTAATATACCTACCATGCACAATTATCATATATCAGATTTACATATATGCAAAATAGATATGTCGGGAGGATATACAGTAGCATAATTTAATTGCATTGTAAGCCAAAGTTAGTCTTATTTTTTTTTTTTTTTGCGTGATACTAATTTCAATTTTGATTTTAACCAAAGAAGAAAATCTCAATTTACATTTTCGAAATTTTGTACAAGCTCGTACAGACAAGATTATTCATATTTTGTTCGATTTTATTTCAACGATTTATTGACGTGACAAAAGTTTTAATGGCTGAAGTGTAATCAGATCCTTTAAAATAAGACACTAAATCATTAAGGTAAAAATATGTATAAGCAACTCATGAAATTTCCATTTGTATCTTATGTCCTTTGATTGCCTTATAAATTATTCAGAGTGTCACTTGTATATATACCCAATTATGTATAATAAGGTTGAAATTCAAGGAATTATATTATACACAATGTAACTGCTGGGAAATAGTTCGTAAAAAAGAATCATGTTTATTTTAAATTCGTTAAATTAACAATTTCAATCAATTTACCATATTCAAATTGAAATATTAAGGTAATTTTTCCAACAAGAATTGTGAAATTCAAGATAATTTCGAGCTACTAAAAAAGAATCTACAATTTCAATTAATTTATGATGTTGAAATTCAGTATATTATTATCATTAATCCAACAGAAATGTGGAAAAAATCAGACATATGATCTACATTGTATAGGGGCCCGGGTGGCTCAATGAGTTAGGTCATTGGATCTAACAACTCATACAAGCCTATCACCAATACGGCATGGGTTCACGCCCGGTTTTGTAAATTGCAAAAAAGGGTGCACTCGACTCGCAGACGCACGTGATAAAGTTTACCAGTTGCTTGCCCATGGTCGCTGGTTCTCTCCGGGTACTCCGGCTTCTTCCACCACTAAAAATGGTCGCCATGATATAGCTGAAATATTGTTGAAAGTGGCGTTAAACACCAAAATTCAAAAAAATACATTGTATATTATGTGTCCTCTGTCCTAAGTTCTAATGACTTCTCGAAGGTTTATTCAGTTTGTGATTGCATCGGCACTATTTACCCATGCATGAACTCCTGAAAAGAAGCGTTTAATGCTATGACTTCTTGATTATTAGGGAACCCATTTTTTCACGTAGAAGGAACCTATTTTTCTATAAGTTAAGTGGTTTTCTCTGGGTACCCTGGTAAACTAACTGCCACGATATAACTGAAATATTGTTGAAAGTGGCATTAAACACCATAAACCCAAACCCAAACTGTTTCCATATTTAATCTGTCTAATCTAAATACCTGTCTATTCTGAACATAAAAAATGGCATTACAGGTGATTGCTTTAGACAGGTTTCTTTGTATAATACAAATTTTATATTATTGTTTGTTCTACAAAAAAATATTCATATGCAATTTTAAAAATATTTTCTAGTATACTACCGGTATATTATAATCTGAAACGGAATACTATAATTTGATGATATTTAGAAGAATTAGGGTTATGGTGTTTAATGCCACTTTCAACAATATTTCAGTTATATCGTGGTCAGTTTTATTGGTGGAGGAAACCGGAATATCTGGAGAAAACCACAGACCTGTCACAAGTGACTTTGTCACTGACAAACTGTATCACATAATGTTGAATCAAGTACACTTCACTATGAGTGGGATTCAAATTCACAACTTTAGTGGTGATAGACACTGATTGTGTAGGTAGTTGTAAATCCAACTACCATACGATCATGACCAAGATGGCCGAATATTTAGAAAGACAGAACTTCATTTTTGCATTTTTCATTTAATTTAAGCACCTGTCTTAAAATATTGTAAATGAACCATACCTCCGATTTTAATACATGTAATATATATTTTACAGACCCATCAGTACCAATGTCCCAGATTCCCAGTGGCTTGCCCAAACAGATGTGATCCTACAAAAATCCCACGGGAGGATCTAGATGTACACGTACTGGCCGTGTGTCCCTCGGCAACTGTCAGTTGTACATTCAAAGATGCTGGCTGTACACACAAGGTAAGAAGATGATGAGATCAAAAGTGGCCTACATTTTATAAATAATAGTCAAACCTTGGTATCTGAAACTCTTATAAATAAACGTTAGAGAACACTGAAGAGGCCATCAAAAAAGGACTATCCAGAGAAACTGGCAACATAGGGTACACAAGACGAAGAAAAACAAAACAAAAACAATCCAGAGAAACTGGTAACATAGGGTACACAAGACGAAGAAAAACAAAACAAAAACAATCCAGAGAAACTGACAACATAGGGTACACAAGACGAAGAAAAACAAAACAAAAACAATCCAGAGAAACTGACAACATAGGGTACACAAGACGAAGAAAAACACAACAAAAACAATCCAGAGAAACTGGCAACATAGGGTACACAAGACGAAGAAAAACAAAA
>MJUT01001581.1:337122-436187 GCA_002080005.1 Gigantidas platifrons | reverse complement strand
GGATTTTTCTGAGATAACCCAAATTAAGATGTGTTTATCATCTATCAAACACAAGACCAATAAATATCCCTGTTATATATTTATATTAATATAACAGAAGAATGTACACAAGTTTATGTATTGCCAGAGTGTTCGATGATCATCGAAGTTGCTAGAAATTAATAAATTATATTACTAATATAAGGCAAAATCAAAACGATATCATTGGATCCAGAAACTTCCAGTCCTAAAGCAACTGTTCATACACAACTTTTGTAAGCGGAGACTGTAGATATCTAGAAGAAAATCCCGTATTCCATTTTTTTTAAATAAAAAATAATAATAATAAAAAGGAGAATTTTTACCAAGTTTGCTAGTAGTCTTTTCGATTGTCGATCATTCCCAATTTGAAATATAAAATTAAAAGAATTAACCAGATTTGTTTTCGATTTTTTTCACTTACGATAAAAGATAAGACAACTATTTCTCTTAAGATCAAAAATTTACACTTACGACAGGCTAGTTTTACATGTAAAGTTAGGACTATTTTTACACGTAAGATTATCGTAAGTATTTTTGTGAAACTGTTTTTAATCTTAGTTTTACACTTACGACAATTTTTTATCGTAAGAATTTTTGTGAAAAGAGCCACAGATCTGCTTAAATTGGGTACAGACAATCGATCTGAATATACTAACTCGCGGGTCCGATGACTTAACATACGAAGAAAATATTAATATCTTCAAACACGTTTTCAATTTGATTAAATCTTCAAAAAGATTCCTTGTAGTCTAATTACTCGATAATTATCTACTCTCCAACCTCGCATCCATCCAACACAATTTTTATTTTTTGTTATTAATTCGTTTATTACATTATTTACAATATATTTTCTATGTGTATTATATGCATGCTCAGAATGATCATTATACTATGTGAATTTATTGTATTAATGGGAGAAGAGTTCATAAGTTGGCAAAACTTGTGTCCTATCCCTTTTGTTAATTTAACAAATAAAATCATCATAAACTAAACTATGCAGAAGAATGTTTTTGACATTTAAAAAAAATTAATAAACCTGTGAAGGGATAGTCTGTTTATTTGTTGCAAACAATTATTACAATTGGAAATAAGAATTTAACTTTTATTGTCAACAGTACAATATCACAATACAATTTTTCATCATTCTGTGGTTAAAATAATTGTGATTTTTTTTTTTTTTTTAAAGAGCACCAAAGGAAATAATGAAGTAATATTTCCTGTAGAAAAGTGAGCTTATTTTGTTTTTAATTGCAGCAATTTGGTGACGAATATCTAAACAATATTTATGCTTTACTAGAACTGATATCATTTCCACTGATTGAGAATGAAGTTCTGTCCAATTATTTGTCCAAAACGCCAGGTAAGAGAGATTGCAGCATTAATAAAACACCAGGTATTTACAGCGTTTCAGCTAAACTTTGAAATTTTCAGGACAATTTCCAGTTGTATCGAAATTTCTTCAGGACATTCCTTAATAATTAAACCATTTTTTATAAAGTTCTTCGGGACAATTTGAGAAATAGTTGGGAAAATGTCTTGAGACCAGTTGCTAGCTGAATCACTGGGCAAGAGAGACTGCAGCATTAATAAAGATAAGGTATAGTTTTACTTTGTAAACCGAACTCGTATGTGGATTAGGCCAGTAAGTTTGCCTTTCAACAGACCACTTATAACTAGTTCAAGTGTTTGAAGCTTCTTATTTTAAACAAATTTGACCCAACCCTTGTAGTTTTCCGAAATGAAGAGTGTCAAATGACACAAAGAAACCAATTCTCAAAATTATAACTGTTGTCCGATTGGTTTGCGGTTTTTGTAAATTATTTCATCAGACAAATTGCTGTTTGATATAATGAAACAGATATATTGTTCCTACTATCGTTTCCCAGATATATGAGGAGTCCAAAAGTGGCCAACCGAATCGGTGGCGTAATGGTTAGCGTGCTCGCCTCGAGTGCGGTAGATCGGTATTGGTATTGGTATTTGTTGCTCCTCCGCTAAGCACACGGCATTAAAGAGAAAGAGCAAAGACTGGTCAGCTAGGAATCAGAATACTGTGTCCGAGTGGAGCGACATGTCTACCCGCGGACTGTTGTTTCAGTGAGCTAGCACTAAAAAAATCCAACTCGGCGTGTTGGTCTAGAACAAAGCGAACCTCATCATCATCTCATTGAAAATTGATTTGTTCTCGCCATGATATGGCTGAAAATTGCCGAATTGGCGTTAAGCAACAATCTTGGTCTCGGTTTATTTGAGGGGAAACTATAGGGCATAAAGTGTGAACATATTTGAAATCGAACTTTTAAATATCCTGGAAGACTTTCAAACCTATTATTTAAAAAATGTAGCAACCATTATACTTCTGGAACCAGAGGCCCAATAGGGACCAGATGTATTTCAAAATATTCAAACTTGGATAAAAATCTTGGAAATTTAATAAGTAGCCAGCAACCGTTAATTTCTGCATGGAACCATAATGAACAAAAACAACAGCTGTAACACGAAACAACGTTGAATTTAAATATATACAGTGTACATGTATATTGATCCCAACTGTGGTTAACGTCGGGTGCTGTTCTTTTCTAATATAAAGGGGGTCTGATGCAAAACGCCACGCCCGGGAGACATATGTTTTAGTTCACTTTAACAACAGTACCTCTAGTTGGAATGATATTTTTCTTTTCCCTTGTCTATTTTCTAGCCGTAGATGTAAAAAATCGTGTGCAACCTTGAGTATTTTTTTCCTCATCCGTCGCCGTTTCTCAGTTCTCTAAATCACAACAGCTGTACTTCTATGTGCAGTGACAAGATTACGCGAAGCGCCACACTGGCATGGTCAGATATTGCGTGACGACGGAAATGATTTTTACGTGCACATGATGTTTTCAAAAAACTCGCGAGAGAATGTCGAGTTTATATTTTCAAGACGAGGTGTTTGGTTTATTTTTTTCATGTATATCAGTCATAATTACTACGGGTATATTTAGTTTTGTAAAAGTCCAAATCACATATAACGTTAGACGTTTTAAATTGCTACATTGTAACACAGATGTATGTAAATGGGCTTCCTGTTTAATGCAATCGGACTTGAATGTGTGCATATATCATTATAATAACTGGGTGTGTATTTTAGTCAAACTGATTAAATAATTTTTATTTTAACTTGATTTTAATTAGATTAGTACTAGTATAGGTCAGGTTTAATTCGTTTCATTTGTTCGAACTGAGCTACACTTCGAGGCAAACTCGGATTACAATGTTAATTCCGATAGGAATTTTAGAACAAAGAGCCGGTCCTGATACAAAGCAACAGTAGTACAGATCAGATAAGATAAGATAAGATATTTTATTTACCAATCATGGTCCCATTATGGGCAGAGTCATTATAATACATTGAATGATTAACATACATAATAATGCACATGACAGACAACAACATGAACAATAAAGTCAAATAGCANTTAATGCTAAAGAAATGCTACATTTATAAAATAATAGTCAACAGTGACCTGGAAAATAGTCCTAGATATACATGTATAGTTATTATATTACTATACATGTACATTATGTATGCACATCAATGACTGTGGTATTCGAGAAACATTATTGTGGTATATTAAATAATAATAATAATAACATGTTATATCTTTAGTTCCCACAAGATGGTTCGAGTTCAGATTTAGCATAATTAGCATAATAATGATAAAAGTACCAGTACAACAGTTCTCCTCGTGACTGATGCACATGTGCAACATTGAGTCGCGCATATGCAAAAGTCACCAAGGGAGTACAAATACGAAGGTTAAATAAAACAAAAGAATATAAATGGACAAGTAGGTCGGTAACCTACGGTTTGCCTTTGTAATATAAATGGACAAGTAGGTCGGTAACCTACGGTTTGCCTTTGTAATATAAATGGACAAGTAGGTCGGTAACCTACGGTTTGCCTTTGTAATATAAATGGACAAGTAGGTCGGTAACCTATGGTTTGACTTTGTTTAACAAATTGTGTGGGTGAGTTAATTATTGTTGTTTAACGCCAAACAAACAATATTTCAGTAATATCACGAAGAAATGATGTTACATTATACATGAAATAATGTCCACTTTATACTAGACCAATTAAAACACGCTTAATTTGATACTTATAGGGCTAGTTCACTTAACCAACAGTGTGTAGGTAGACATGCCACTACACTCTGGCACATTATTCTGATTCGAGCCAACCAGTCTTTGCTCTTACTCCTTATATAATGCTGTGTGCTGAGCGGAGAAACAGCAAATACCAATTTTATACCCAGAGTCTCTGTTATATAGTGTTATATAGGCTTCTTATAAACTGTACAAAGAGGTAAATTCTCTAAACCCAAATGTCAACACTGTGTTGCATCTTTTTGTCCATACAATATGCCCTATCTTACTATATGGATGTGAAAACTGGGGCACATTATCAGCATATAAAATTAACAATAACAACCTTAGTCTATTTGAAGCATTCAAAGATTGGGACTTTGAGAAGCTAAATATTAAATTTTGCAAATACTTACTGGGAGTAAATAAAAAAAGTACTAATATAGCAGTTCTGTCAGAATTGGGTAGATATTCTATATATTTGAAATTAATAACCCAAGTTATTAGCTACTGGCATATGCTTGAAAATGAACCAAGCAACCTATTAAAATCTGCCTATGAAGAATATAAATCATTATACAGATTAGGATATACTGACACATGGTATTCAACAGTGAACTTCTTTTGTAAAACACTAAACATTGATATGAATTTATCAAAAACTTTTGGCAGGAATAAGTTTAAAAATGAACTAAAAAAGACTTTGAAACATAAATTTTTATCCTATTGGAATAATATTAAACAAAATCAGGGAGAATCTGGTAAATTATCCACTTACTTCCAATTTAAAACCAGATTTACCACAGAAAAATACTTTGAACTGAAAAATATTGTAAATAGATCTATTGTAACAAAATTCAGAATAAGTGCTCATCGGTTAAGAATAGAAACGGGACGTTATGAACGTATCCGAAACTCCCAAGGAAATTTAGGTATGTTAGATAGAGGGGAAAGAATATGCCTTCATTGTACATTAAATGAGGTTGAAGACGAAAGTCATATGTTATTCAAATGCCCAATATATGAAACTGAACGGGCTACATTACTGACATATATTCAAGATAACTGTAAAAATTTTGAACAGCTGAGTCCGAGTAATAAGTTGATTTGGCTTCTTAGTAATGAAGACACTCTGTTATCAAATAAACTTGCTGTCTTCCTAAACAAAAGTTTTGAAATACGGAAGAACCATACATTACAAATTTAACCTTTCTTAAAGATAAAATAGAATTTCGTGATATGAACACCAAGTTATATCTGCATCATATTATATTTGTATAATATATTTTTATGTATATCATAATATTAGCTATAAACTGCCATAGTTTGTTCTGCCTATGAATGGTTTCCCCACTGCGGTATCGGTCATCTATGCTTGTTTTTATTCTTTTTTATATATACATTATTCATGTTATTATATATTAATTACTCATGCATGTTGTATTATGTAAATTATGTTGGTTTTGTGTTTGTGTGGTATTCTTTCTTTTTTGGATATCTATATTTGAATGTTTTCTTTATATGCCCCTGGTAGTCTTTGGTTTGACTCGATCCGTGTTGGAACCTACGATCTATCTCACTCAAGGCGAGCACGCTCACCACTACACCACAGGGGCGGATCCAGGGGGCGCACCCTGCGCGCGCCCCCTAAAATTGGAGAAAAAAAAGATTTTGTTGCGTAAAATCGTGATTTTTCACACGAAATACCCCAAAAATTTTCGCGTCTCGCTCCGCTCGGTGCGATTATTTTAAGTGCAACCCCCCTAACTTGAAATCCTGGATCCTCCCCTGATCAGTACAGTGTTATTTACAGTATATCTAATATTTCTCTCATACATTTATTGGGAGGGACTGTACCCGAAGCGGAAAAAAACTAAATCCAATATATTTACTGGACCTGTATTCAATCGCACGAATAAAAGCACATTTTATAATGCAGCCTCAACACCAAAATTTAAATTAGGGAACATACAGTTGACATCTGTTTGGTCCTAGTACATATGAGACTGTTAACATTTCTTAATTGTATTAGGTAAACTGGTTTTAGCAGTTTTACATGTAAAAAAAAATCTACAAAACATAAAATATTCAGGTACAATGTATTTTAGCTGTGAAACCGTAGCTCTTGTGGTCTTAGATTTTTATTGCGTGACAATGTGGTTACAAAAATAGACCATATAAGAGCTACGGTCCCGCAGCTAATGCATACACTGTATGCTACATTATGAAAAATCTTATCTCGTTCCATTTTTGAAATAAAAAAAAACTAAGAAAATGCTTAAATTTGAATACAATACACATCAGCAAAGATGGACAAATCTTAATATTTTACATTGCTACTATATTTTGAGTTTAGATTTAAGAAACAATTATCAAATGTTTACATCTAAACACGCAATGACGGTGTTTACGATTTAAACATCGTTCAGTCTACAGTGTACTATAAAGCCCTGAACGTTTCATCTTGGGCGGTTCTATTTCTGAATTTTATTTTATCACTCCGCTATCTTTTCCTCCGCCCAAAAATAACATAAGGCATTGTCCAGACGACTATGAGTCTGTCCAGAACTATCATATATACGTCAATATTACAACTATATACAGAGGTTGACGGGAGAAATAATTATTGACGAATACATATTGGTTTACAATGTCTATTAGACTAAATTTGTATATATCTACCACTCCAGTTTCACATGTAGATTTATCTTTGAATTCAGTCAACTACTAGTATAACCGGGAAGGAAAATAGGGATGGTCGATCAGATATATTGAGGGGTTGTAACTAAAAATTAATTTTATTATTCTATGGAAATACATGAACATTACTTTATGTTATATTTTTATAGATATCGGGTCCTATGGTACCGTGGTAGTTAAATTAAAAACATGGTGGCAAAATTGATTGAAACCGCAGCACGTGAATACACGGAACCATAAAGCCCGCGGTACCATAGGATCGGACTATAAATAACACGACATAACCTATAGGATTTGGTATGTACCTTTTTTGACTTAGAAGATCTGCTTTCTCCCTATAGATGGGACTTTGAAAAAAAGTTTGTATTTTTGAATGAAACCTTTTCCCTGTAAGCAACCAAAATTCAAAAAAAAAAATCGAGACAATGGTTTCATGTTGCCGATGATTGGTATATTCTGACTATTTTGTTTATGTTAGACCGGTGTTTAACGCCACTTTCAACAATATTTCAGTTATATTGCGACTATAGCTATGATTCAGAGTTTACAAATTAATTGCCAAATATTAAACAGGAGTAATCTCGATGGTTAACTAGGAATTCCAAAACAGTGTACATAGTGGAATTCCACCCAGTGGCTCCACCACGTGCACGATGAGGTCAGAAGAATATGTGCCAAAAACATTTGAATAGCAGAAGAATATGTGCCAAAAACATTTGAATAGCAGAAGAATACATCCACTGATATTTCATTACTAATCTACACCGCATTGGTAATTTTTTAAAACCGTTATGTCACGGGGCTAATTAATATAAATAAAGAAACGTGTACTATATGGCGTTGTAATATTTGCTTCATTAATTGGTTCAATCAAAATATACATATTGACATTGAATTAAATATTTATAATCTTCTATACATGTATGAAAAGGCTTATGATACCTTAGCATTGAAATATTTTTAAATCAATAGATTTCTACAGCGATATGGGGCAAAAAAACAAAACACGTAACTATTATGACTATGAGTATGGGTGACCATTTTGGTACCGCAACCGCAGACAAGTTATCTACTACGAGTACCTTTTTGATTGATTTTTTATGTTGAAACAAATGTCATATTATTATTGATTAATTTCGTGGGAATAAAAAGGTGTAGTTTAATACCATGTTGTACATAAAGACAAGCGACGATAACACTTCATTAGATGTCGTACTGGATTTATGATATCCGCAGCCGTTTCCTGAGGCACATGTTTTAGCATTATTCTTGTTGACTGGAAATAGTATCGAGCACGCCGAACTCACCCAAGGCTTTACAAAATTACATATTTGTTTTCAGACGAACACGTTACTTTCACTTTGAAAATGGAAGGAGAACCTGTCCAAAATCTTTATGGAGGAAAAGACGAGGCAACATTGAAAGACATGGTAAGTCAAGTGATTTAACATAGTTATGGTTTATGGCGTTTAACGCCACTATCAACAATATTTCAGTTATTTTAACACGATCGTGGTGCACATGTAAAATCATTGACATTTTGAAATAGCAAAAAAATGAACAGGAATGTCGAAATCACTGATCAAAGGTCATTGTGTTTATTATAGACTCCCAATGTTATATCATATATATATAATACCACCATGCCTTGAACTTATAACAATCTATTATATTAATAAATTGTCAGGAAAAAAAAATACAGTCTTGTAATAAGAGAGGTTGGTTACCTTTGACCCAAACGTTGGGAGAAAGAAAATGTGGGCATGTGCATTGCCGGATTTAGGACAAATGAGGCCCTGTGCTAGTTAATTTATTAAGTTATGAGACCCATTACTTGGGCCCTGAAGGAGGTAGACCCAGTAGTCCTACACTGGCAGTCGGGCATACATGCTCAAGGAAATTAGGAATAGTTAAAATATTTAAAATTTCACCACACCATCAAAAATTCAAGGTTAAAAAAAATTGGCAAGAAGATGGGCCCTGTGCTTAAGCATACCTAAACACAATGGTAAATCAGCCATTGAAAACCTGTTAACTCTTAAAAGAGGTTCAATTCTTTGTATTTTTCTTGACAAGACAAGAAATTGATGACCTTTTAATACAAGTGACTGCTTAATAGAGGTGACCCTCTTGGGCATGTTTGACAGTATAGTCCTATAGTAAACAAAATAGTTTTTTTTTTAACTTACACTATAAATTTTCACAAAAAGATGTTTGGTGACAACATATATTGTTTATTTCTTAAAATATTTGCACACATATAAAGAAGCAATTACATGTACTTGAAAAATTAACTCTTATATTTGATTTATTCTCAGAAGTTGGTCTTTTGTGATAGTTAATTTTTTACTTTGATTTATTGAAGTGAAAATGTTAAATATATTTTCATCTGAAAAACATCAAAATGTTAAAAATAACTGCCACAATATAGCTGAAACATTGGTGAAAGTGGTGTTAAACACCATTACCCTAAAAAGATAAAATGCCAGGAACATTTTTTTTTTCACAGTAGATTAAAAAAAAAAGTAGCAAAAATTTTTTTCACAACCATTTTTCAAGGATTGTGCTGGTCTTCGCTAACTTCAAAATAAATTCTACTATTCAATGTCCAATCATTATCAATCTAATTATATCTTGTGCCGTGACATAACAGTAAAGGGGAGCAAGTGAGAGATCTGAATTTAATTAGATTACATCACTATCCACTTCCACATGCTCATTTTTCACATAGCATGTTTCCCAAGTAGAGAAACGAATTTCATTGTATATGTAATTGACTCTAGAAATTAACATATTTTTTTTTCTCCAGACATCTCCTGGAAATTTTGCTTACCGGTATGTTAATTGTGTTGATTTGAGCCTGATACCCACGTAAGTGTAAAGGGTTCTAAACACATACCCAAAGTTGGTGGTTCCACCTGTCTGACAGTTAGTTATAAATATGATAATCATAATATAGCTAAAACAATGCTGAAAATAGAGAAAATGGGCTTTCAATATTTTTCAAGTGTACCAGTACATCACTATTTACTGGCAATACTTTTTATTAAAATTTAAACAATTGTCATGGATATCTTATACAACACTCTTTAAAATCAGGAGGTACCAAAGACTATTTTAGGTGGGTAAAAGTACCTGGTACCGCTCCTTACTGAAAGGCCTGGGAGAATATTAGTTAAAAAGTAAATTATTGATTACCCACTCTAATGTTTGCTCTCCATGCTCAGGTATTGTATCAGTGATAACTGATAACTTGTGTATTATTGGGTAATAAATTCTCTGTCAATTATGTAACTTACATAATAATTATTTGTTTTGTTTATATAGTTAATGAATAAATAAACATGTAGCCTGAAGTCATCACAGGCCTATGTTAATTGTGTTGTATAATGATTGATATATCCCTTTTGTAGCCCCCAAGAGGCAGACCTTAATATAAATCTTTAATAAGCAGTGGATCTCCACAACATAAGTGGAAAAAAAGATACATTACATGGTTAACTTGAATAGTTGAGCAGTGTGACCTCAAGGTCAGCATGTCCTCACGAGGGTTTGAATGCTCTCAGTGTTAATGATTGATATAACCTCTATGATCCCTTTTGTAGCCCCTCATGAGGCAAACCTTAATATACATATTTAATAAACAGTAAGTATCCACAATAAATGTATATGTGGAAAAATATGATCCAATATGTGTAATGTTATTGCCTACGGTACTGAGCTTAGGCCATTCTTAACAAAATACTGGCTTGCTATATCTTGTCTTGTAATTTTTTAGGGTATCTAGGCTGTTTTTTGCAATTTTTTTCTTTGAAATATTTGAAAAAAAAGGTTGCTCTAATTAAAACAAAAATATCTTCAAAATTTTGTATGATGAGGACTTGCAAATGATTATAATTTAAGATTATAAAAACAATAATATGCTTGAAACATATTCATACCAAGACTTTGCTCTTGAAAGTTGAAAACTTAGTGATATTAAGCCATTGTTTTGGATTAAAATTTTATATTTTTGATTGAAAGATCCATGGTTTTGAAAACTGAGTCTATGGCACAACAGGAGTATTGTTATTTAGTTAGATATTTTTATACAATGTATATATAGCAAGTAGGAGATGAAATATATAGGTTTAGTATGTTAGGATTATGGTGTTTAACTCCACTTTCAACAATATTTCGGTTATATCGTGGCGGTCAGTTTTATTGGTGGAGGAAACCGGAGTACCTGGAGNAAACCATGATTACCCTACTTTAACCTTGTGATGGCTAATTCTCATACAGTTTAAAGTTTGATTACCCTACTTTAACCTTGTGATGGCTAATTCTCATACAGTTTAAAGTTTGATTACCCTACTTTAACCTTGTGATGGCTAATTCTCATACAGTTTAAAGTTTGNGGAAACTGGAGTACCTGGAGAAAACCACCAACCTGTCACAAGTCACTGACAAGCTTTATCACATAATGTTGTATCGAGTACACAAAATATAAAGGTATTTTGTTTTGTGAATCCTACTTTTTTCTGTGTCATATTTTAACCTTGTGATGGCTAATTCTCATACAGTTTAAAGTTTGATTACCTTTTTTTCCACTCTAGATTGCCATAATAAGGACAATTATGTTGAAATAAAAATTGAAATCTTAAAAATTATTTGTTATATGCTATCATGATTTAGAGCACAAATTAGGTCAATACAGTACATACACGGCCGTAGGCCGGGTCTGAATAAAGTGAGGCAAAGATATAGATAAGATATTCCCCCCAGAGGAGGTTTGGGGGGCAGAGGGTAAAGGGGGTCCGGGGGCAAAGCCCACCGAAGCTGATGCCTTTTTGTAATTTTTAGACTAAATTCTTAATTGAAAATGCCTTTTAAAAGTCAGAAATATAACTGTTTACTGCATATTGTACCTCCTCAGACCTGTTTGAGCGTTATTCTAGATATTGCCAGTTAGTTGGATTTTCTAGACATATTTTTTCGGGGAATCTGGTAAATGTGTTATTTCATTCATAACATGGAATATGCAAATCCACACTGATGTTTTGAAAGTTACCTTCATCTATATTTTGGTTTAAAGACCCTGTCTTCAACCATTTGTGAAGTGACATGATGACTTTCCAACGCCTTCTGCAATGTTTTTTCGCGGGAGCAACTTTAGATATTCTCATTGTTTTTCATCTGAATTTATGATATAAAGCTGCCGAATAACACTGTCACTGTCTAACAACTGTTAATCGAATATTACGTCCAATGAATTTATAATCTGTGATATTAGCAATGGATTTTTGGGTGAAATTAGACAAATTTTGGAAAAAACAGATTTTATTTGTTTTCAAAGGTTATACTTGCCATTTCAAAAGTGAGGCATTTGCCTCCATTGCGCTACAGCCATGACATATAACATAATTTTCATCATTGAATATTTCACTATCTTGCAATTTTTTTACCTATGTGACAAACTGAATTGGTGGTGTAATGGTTCTTTAATGACTCTCCTCCAATAATATGGTAGATTGAGTTTTTTGTTGCTTCTCTGCTAAGCACACAGAATTAAGGAGAAAGAGCAAATCTGGTTGACTTAGTATCAAGATAATGTGTCCTGAGTGGAGCGACATGTCTATCAGTGGACTGTCGATTCAGTAAACTAGCACGATAAAAAAACCAACTAAGAATGTTGTTGTTACAGTAAAAATCGGACATCGATATCATTTTATCGAAATGCAATATGTACTTGCCATCATATAGCTGAATAATTTGGTGTTAAACAACAATCACTCACTCCTTTGTGATATTATTGACAGAAACTTAAAAATTGACTAAATAAATTTAAAACACAATAATATATATTAAAATTTTCATTTGTTTCAATAAAACTAGACATTAAAATCACAGTTTACCATTAANTTGGAACATCTGAATTTATGACATACAGCTGCCGAATAACACTGTCACTGTCTAACAACTGTTAATCGAATATTACGTCCAATGAATTTATAATCCGTGATATTAGCAATGGATTTTTGGGTGAAATTAGACAAATTTTGAAAAAAACAGATTTGATTTGTTTTCAAAGGTTATACTTGCCATTTCAAAAGTGAGGCATTTGCCTCATTTGTCTCCATTGCGCTACGGCCATGACATATAACATAATTTTCATCATTGAATATTTCACTATCTTGCAATTTTTTACCTATGTGACAAACTGAATTGGTGGTGTAATGGTTCTTTAATGACTCTCCTCCAATAATATGGTCGATTGAGTTTTTTGTTGCTTCTCTGCTAAGCACACAGAATTAAGGAGAAAGAGCAAATCTGGTTGACTCAATATCAAGATAATGTGTCCAGAGTGGAGTGACATATGTCTATCAGTGGACTGTTGATTCAGTAAACTAGCACTATAAAAAAACCAACTAAGAATGTTGTTGTTACAGTAAAAATCGGACATCGATATCATTTCATCGAAATGCAATATGTACTTGCCATCATATAGCTGAATAATTTGGTGTTAAACAACAATCACTCACTCCTTTGTGACATTATTGACAGAAACTTAAAAATTGACTAAATAAATTTAAAACACAATAATATATATTAAAATTTTCATTTGTTTCAATAAAACTAGACATTAAAATCACAGTTTACCATTAAATTGGAACAATAATTTATTTTAATAGACACACAATATATAAATTATTTAGAGACAATATTTATTTTGCCCCACCACTGTTCAAGTAATTTATGGACAAGAATACTTATATCAAGTAATTTATGGACAGAAATACTTTGTTAAGACATATTATATCAAGTGGTTTGAAATTTATTATATTTACTCGTTTGAAATATACCATACTTTAAATTTGACTTGCATCAGGTTGCGGGTTTTCACAGGGTACTCTGGTTTCCTCCACCAATAAAACTGACCTCCACGATGTAACTGAAATATTGTTGAAAGTGGCGTTAAACACCATAGACCTAGCCCTAACCCTTAAATGGATGTTTATACACCTCATTTTAACTTTGAATAATATGCAATTTCTCACTTTAAACAACAATCACTCACTCACTCGAAGTCAAAGTGACCTACTGTGATAGTTTGAATGAGCAAAATATTCCTATTATAACTAACATTTACTATGAATAGACCATATTCTCACTTTGAATTATCCAGGAAAACAGCTAATCCAAGTTTGAGATAACAATATTGCCTGTATTTTTTCGACTACATATATACATGAAAATTTTAATTTACCGTAAAGTTGTTTTTTAAAGAATTATCTTCAACATGTTTTTTTTTTACAAACATAAAGACATGCATGTAATTATTAAGAAGATATAAAGTTGAAGAGGGTACCTTCAAAATTTAATATTGAAATATTGCTGAAAGTGGCGTTAAATACAATAAATCAAATCAAATCAAATCAATCAAATAAAAATTTAAGTTTTAGTTCTTTAGTGAAACTTTCTCCATTTAATGGGAATACAAGTTGAAGTACGACCATGTCACTTTTGTGAAATTAGAATGTATATATTTGATCATTAACCATGTGATTGTATCAAGTTAAGTGAGTGATTGTTGGTTAACGCCAACTCAGCAATTTTTCAGCTATATCATGACGAGAACAAAGTATAAAGTTAATTTTAAATAGCCTTAAATGTGCACTTATTTAAGAGATTTCAACCTCTTAAGACTTGAAGGAATGTTAAATTGCACCAGATTACAACAGATTATAAATAACAAATTGATTTGCAACTTACACCTACGTGTATATAGATCAAATGAATTGCAAAAGAAAACATATACAGTGAAACGTGCCTCAACCGAACCCTGAATAAGCTGAAATCCTGTGTAAGTCGAACATTAGGTTTAGTCATAATATTATAAATTTTAGTGAATTTAACTTGTCTAAGCCGAACACTTGTCTATTCTGAACAAAAGTTTTAGTCCGAAAGGGGTTCAGTTTAAACAGGTTTCACTGTATAAGAACACATACTTCCCAACAACAAAACAAGAAACCCCAAAACAATAACCTGTGTTAATTATATACAGTGTAACCTGTCTCAACTGAACCTCCTTTGGGACAACTTTTGTGTTCGGAATAGAAGGGTGTTCGATTTATACAGGTTAAATAAACAAAGATTTCCTACATTGGAACTTGATTTAAAGTTTGGTTTATACAGGATTTCGATTTATTCAGGGTTTGTTATGACAGGTTTCACTGTACTTATAAAGGTGGAATGTTTTAAAACCAGTGAGGATCTTGTATCAATTTTAACATCATTTTAAACAGGTACAAATAAGATAAAAGGAATGGATTGGGACAATCTAATTAGATGTTTTTTTTGTTTTTGTTTTTTAACTCTTTTGTATATTTTTCTTTGGCATCCATATACTAACATCTAACAATGTTCTGTTTGGGGTCATGTCATGTGACCTTTTATCCATCTTTCATTCATATTTGACTGTCCAATCATATGCAAGACAGTTAAGCATATTGACCATTGGGACAACAGCTATTGGCATGTATTTGGTTTTAATACCTAAAGTTTTAGTAAGCTCATCACTGATTTGTCGGTTGAAAAAATAAACCCTAACATGATTCCATGCTGGTTGTCATTACCGGTATTTGTTTGTGTATTTCCAAAAAATATTTAAAAAAAAAGATATAAACAAAATATAATTTTATAATGTTATAAATATAAATTTTAGTCAGATTGGATTTGGGATTAGAAGCTGTTGCATTATGGTCAGGGAGGACAAATTGTAAAATAGTGGAAAATTGTTTACTAATAAATTTGTTCTCATTTAAAGATCATTACTTCATTGTAAACACCAGAATTTTGTCATCTCAATAAACAAAATAGGACAGCTGACACAATGTATATCTTTATAGAACCACCCCTAGTATCTATATTCATATTATATATAATCGTTTGAAGAAGATAATTTAGAATTTCTTTAGACAATAAGTTATCAAAAATTATATTTTTATCTCCATTCTGTATCATACACCTGTGATATGTGACAATAGAGAACATTTACCAAGGGAGATAATATGATAATAAGATTATCTTTCAACAGGTGCTTGGAGCAAATTAAGTCATAACAACAATGCTATTTCTAACAACAATGCTATTTTTCAAGCTATTTTCGTTTCATCAATATGTCAGTGAACTCAAAAACCGCAATAATTTTAAAATGTGAAAATAAAATATTTGAAGTTTTTCCGTAGGGAGACATTTTAGTTTTAAGTACCATTCTTCTTTATGTGCCATTAATTTTTGACGTATTTTTATAAATTGTATGTTTCATTAAGCAGCTATTGATATGTTATGATACAATATTTTACTCATCAAAGGTTTTTTTATTGCATATTTTTAAGTTTCATGAACCGTTAAGTTAAAATTGCATTTTAAAATTGAACTACTTAGTCACAGTCATCAGAATGTTTTTAAAAAAAAATTTTTTTGATTTTGAAACATTTTAAGTGAAGGTACGTAACAGTTTGCTATTATATCTTTATATATACAGTATTGCCGTAAGCTTCTATAAATATTTCTAAGAGATCCACTGATGTACCATAATATCATAATATTTGCCGAGAGATTTAACAAACAAGGGAAATAATGGATGTGGCTTTGAGTTCTTAATAACATGGACCTCGCTAACATAACATTATGACAAAACAAACATTATGTAATAGTATGGTACATACCAAGTTTTAAATGTCAAATATTTAGACGTTATTCTCAACGACCCTCTTATTTTAAGAATGTTTGCAAATACAATGTATATTGAATTGTTCTGAAGATAGTGTTTCAAGCAGTTAGGTATGTTTGAATAATCATTTGTAAGACTTTAAATCACTGTGAAACATGAAGAAAAATCCTGAATTCTGTATCTTTTGAGGGACCAAGATTTTGAAAATGTGAAAATGTTGTCTTGTGTTATGTATGTTAGGCCATCAAGAGAAGTTTTTTGGTTTGGTGTAACAGATTTACAAAAATTGCCCCCCCACCCAATTTTTTTTTATTTGATATTTGAAAGAAAGAAAAAAGCATTATTTAACTTTATCTATCTTACCCACTTCAAATATAGCAAGCCAGTTTTTTTGGAACCAGTTTAGCTCTGCCACTTTTTATCGAAGTGCCTGTACCAATCCAGGAAAATCAGCGGCCATTTATATTTGTGTTAAGGGTATCGTTTTAATTTCTAAAATTTTCCTATTAGATTTTTAAACTATTCCGACAGTATGGTATTTTTTGTTTTTCATTTTCATTTTTTCATAAAATATATGTAACAGATGTAAAAATCATGCCCTTCAATTTCTATATATATGTAAATCTAACTAGAAAATATACATATATATTGTTACTTAATATCAAATTTATTTTATGTACAAAGTTAAGAAACAAGCAGAAATTTGAGGTCCACTGAATATTTCTTGTTTGTTTAGATGCTGAGTATAAAATAAACTAAATACCTACGACAGATTGTGTATACAATGTTTAATCCTGGAACCTTTTATGTCAATTAGAAAAAATAATGAGATTAAAAGGTAAATATCTAATTTAGTGCACACAGCATGTTTCTGGAATAACCTTCAGCAAAGTCAGAATATTTGAAAAAAGCCAAATAATTTCAAAAAATCTTTGGGAGCAAGAAAACCAAAGGGTCTAAACAGGACAGCCACAATCAGCTTGGGTTACCCAGGGCTTGGGAAGTAGAAGCCAAAGGCCACCCCTCTTATAAGACCATCTTATCATTGTGGAAGGGATGGCCTTATAAGAGGGGTGGCTACTGTATGTAGGAACTGTAAATTTCAATAATATGCCCTTAAGGCCAAAAAAAAAATATGTGTGTTTAGAGTTTCCCTACCTACCCTATTTTTTTTTCTTCTCAAAAATGCCTACCCTAACATTTTTATGGTCATTTTGGCTTAAGCACCGTTAAACTTTGGATTTCTTCCCCATTAACTTAATGTAAAAATATTTTGAAAAAAAAAAAAAAAATCCCTACCTACCTACCCTATTTTTTTTTAGGGATGAAACCCTAAACACACATATATTTTTGTTTGGCCTAAAGATAATGTAGAAAAAAATCCACATATTTTTTTAATCACAAGCAATTAAGTGAAATACTAAGACTTTATATTATGACCTTATAAAGGAATTTAAGCCAATGTCCACCTAGGCTTTAACCATTAGTTTATAGTAAGTCCTTTGTCCACCCTCTGTTGTACATTGTTAACATTTAACTTTAATATAAATCACTGTCCTTCAGTATGATTCACTGAAATTAAATATGTTCTGTTTTGACCTCCATCAATCATGTGGCCTCAACTAAAATATATTACAACTACTGGTAGATTTTTTCTCTCAAATGACTGTAAATTATACCTTTGATTGAAATTGAGGGGATATTTGAAATGTAGCTTTTGGATAATGAGTAGAGCTATACAACCCAATCTGTAAGAATTTATTATATTATTTTGATATATTTATGTTGAGGAATCTGAGTTTGTTTGACAGTGAAAATTATTTGTTCTGGTGTAGTTTAGAGTTTGATTTTGATTTTTGATTTTTGGTGTTTAACGCCACTTTCAGTGATATTTCGGCTATATTATGGCGACCAGTTTCAGTGGTGGAAGAAAATATAATTAACATAGAGACCTAATGGATAACTTTTTTAATAACGGACCAAAATTTTTGAAATTAATTGTCAGAGTTCGTATATATCATATACATGTATTAATATACATCTAGAAAAAAAATTGTTGATTTGAAAACTGGATTTTTAAGAATTTTTTTTTGTAGGTTTTATAGAAATCAAACGGACTATATCATGACAGGAAGTTGATGTAATTTAATATGAAAAGTAAATCCATCCGTATCTCCTTGAAAATAATGATTCTATATAGCTCAGTACTTTAAACTTTTAACATTTATCAGTTAAATATTCATTAGATCTGAAATTTCAATCATTGTTGGCTTTAATTACAGTACTTATCATTTCTTTTATATAAAAGGGTCCTCAAAGGGAATGACACTGAGTGTTCAAAGTTAAGAAATTTGAACTTCAACAGTTTTTCACCGACGGTCTATATTAATTACTACATCTATAAGTATGCATTTATGTACTCAGAAGTATTAAAGAGAATGACAGTTGAGAAATTTGAACTCCAAAATATTTTTCGGAGGGTCTATGTCATAACTACCAGTTCATATACAAGTATAGAAAGTTTTTATATACTCAGAAGTATTATACAGAATGACAGTTGAGAAATTTGAACTCCAAAATTGTTTTTTCTTTTTCCGGAGGGTCTATATCAATAACTACCAGTTTATATATAAGTATAAAAAGTAGTATTAAAGAGAATTATGGTTGAAAAATTTAAACTTCTGACATTTTTTGGGACTCTCTTTATCATAACTACCAGTTTGTACAGAAGTATACAAAGTATATTTTTACTTGGTAGTATTAAAACACTTATATGAACCTTTAATCTGATTTAAATAATGATAGACATAAATGAATTAAGCACAGATAAGCACAGATAGCATCCTATAGCCATGCATTCATTTATAACACTGATATGTTTATTACTGTAAGAGGTCTAGTCTGGTCTCACATGAGTGGGTCTCTTGTTAATTTTCCCGTTTTCATAGTTGATTTGACTATATATATATACATAGATCAATTACCGTTTATAAATAACAATAGGTAAAGAAAGTGTTAAAAACACAAGCTTAGACTTGATTGTTTTACACCTGTTAATTAATGATTTGTCTTACCTGACAAATCGTTAGTTGTCTAATACCAACATGTTAATTAAGTGTTAAAATTAGTGTTTATTTACACATCAAAGGGAATCGTTTCCAAGTTTAAAAAAACCGGAGGGAAACGTTTTACATTCTAATGAAGATAGCGATTTCTCCGACAGGTAATAATTTTTCATTTTTTTATGACATGATATTATTTTTATTTCTTCCATTAGTACAGAATGTCCCATGGGCAACCGTTTATTATTAATTTATTTTGATCTCAGAAATCATCAGATATTGTCATGTAAATTATAATACAGGTTGTCATTTTTCTCAGAGGGCATTGTGATTCTTTTCCCTAAATCTTGCATCTTTCTACACTGTATGACTTTATGACTCAGTTTTGTACTAGTTCATGTTTCATCTTTTTGATAAAGTAGTTCAGTTATGATATTGAAGATGGATTGATCCTGTGGCGGTAAGTTTGAGCGGGACAATTTTCTTTTACATAAAATTTAAAACTGAGAACATGGGACAGTAGAATCAGTTTTATTCTAAGATAACAAAGTATTTCAAAGAGAGGTAATTTATTTGTTCAGTATAATATTGAAGATGGATTGATCCTGTGGCAGTAAGTTTGAGCGGGACATTTATAAAGTTTTGTAATTTGAACAGCGATCCTATGAATGTTTCATTATTAATTTGCTTGAATTACTAGGGGGTATTTGGTTTCTGTATTTTTCAATTACATTTGTATATTTTAATTATAATGTCAAATGGTGCCTGAAGCACTGTACATTTTTACATCACATTACAAATTATTTTTATATATCAGCTTTCAAATTAAGTTTTCACGGTTTCACCATTTTTATTAGCAATTGTTTACCATTATACATTATAACTACCAACAATCTCATTTTATGCCAATTTATAGGTCAGTAGGTCAATGGGACAAAATCAAATTCTGACAATGCTACATATATCATTCTGTGATTTTATAGCAGACGATTTAGTTTTAATAAAAAAAAATTAAGGTGTAAAACGAAAAATGATTTCAAAGGGGCTGTTAAAGGAAGTTTTGAAAACTGTAGTGCACATGTTTTCATTTTTCGCTGACCTGACCTGACCTGACCCAAAGAGTAATGTACCCCACAGGCACTAGACAATATATCAATATTAATTCCATAAAATCAGTGATCAGAAAATATTGTCAATGGGTAATAAAAAAAAAGAGTTTTTATCTTTGTCTATATGGGATTAATATTGATATTGTGTCTGTTGCCTGTGTGTGAACTATTGCCATCACTTTACATCCATAGTCCATTGTAGGTCTGTCTGTCTGTTATTGTTGTTAACATATCACATTTTAATCATCTCCTCTGAAACTTACCGAGTCAATTGGATCATTTGGTGTCATTTTATCCTTTTTCTCTGATATAATGGAAGTACCCTTCAAAGATTGCTAATTTAGATACTGTAAATTCAGAAATTATTGCAATGTTTTTATTTTTGCGAAAAATGCGACTGATGTGAAATCGCAATAATTAAACCTCGCACTTCGGAATCATAAGTATCCATTTGTACTGGAGGACTTCATGCTTCGCAATAATATAAATCTCAATCTGTGAAAATTTTCGAAGATCACAATAATAAATGAATGCAATAATTTCCGAATTGACAGTATCTCGTTCTGTCACTGAAATGGTGGGGAATGGGTAATTCTTTTCTCAGAAACAACAAACATTCCCAAATACATAAAACTGCATGCAAGATAAACCAGGTGAGTGATCCAGGCTCAGATGACATTTGAACCTCTTCTTTTCTCTTATTCTATGCTGTCATTTCATAACACTAGAAAATACATTAATTTGTGTTTTAGGTTTTCAATTGGTGTTTTTTCTTCAAATTATGGCTTCTGATTACCCCTTCTGATTACCCCTTTGATATGTTCAACTTTTCTTGAACTAATATTTGTCATATACTACTATTTTCCATGCTTTGAGGCAATTTGATAAGATTAATATGAAATTAATGCACAAAAATGACAGTTTTTAGATCTTCTAATTCTGATAGAGATGATGATCCTTGTAGGATAAATTTTTTGATGAGTCCCACTAATGCATTTTTTGGTATTTTTTGTAAAAAAAAATAGTGATACTCAAACAAAAGTTTTGAATCCAGGACTCAAATAGATAAAGACTCACATAGACCAAAACAAAAGTTTTGAGTCCAGGACTCACATAGATCAGTTACAATTATCTATAATTAAAGATAATTTTCAAGACAAGAGCATTCAATTTCTTTTGATTATGATTGGCTGTTTTAAATCTATATGAGGTACTGTAAATAAAGAGGTGAAAAATAAATTTCAAAATTGCCTGAAAACTACATCCACAAAAGTTGAAGTACATTTTTGTGGTCACATTCATTTCGTGTTGTGTTCAATGATATTCTGTCATCTTTTGTTGTTATACAGTTGCCCCCTCTTATAAGGCCACCCTCTTCTGCAATGAAATATTGTCCTCTTTAGGGGGTGGCCTCTCTTGAGGGGGACATTTTAGTAGTATTTTACTATCTCAGTCCATCTGAAATTTGGCCTTATAAGAGGGGACTATTGTATCACGTTTTTAGTCCAGGAATTTGTTTCTTGTTTCTTTTAAAGTTCTGATGTAGATCGCAGGATAAGAAAATAATTATATATAATTGTATTTTCCATATGGGTATCAATATAATTTTTCTTTGTCATATGCTTCATAAATTTGTTAATATTTGTCGTTTAGAATATTTAACATGTTTAACTATTATGTATCTAATGCTTGTAATACCAGTATATAGCTATTGTATTCCGTTATTTAAACTCGTTATAATCCAATTTAAATATTGACTATGGTCATTGATATTATACCTTTAAAAGTCGAGATTTTAATACACTTCAATTTAAACTTTTTTGAATGGGCATAAAAACCTAATTTACAAGTTATGAATCACTTGTAATCTTTTCGACCCCATTCGGACCGTTGATGATAGGGGGTAGATAATTTAGATTCTCCACTCATGTGGAATTTAGTGGACATTTATCTGTTCATTGTCAGCGATTAAAAGCTGAACTTCGGCGACCTCACCGAATATGGCCTAAACCAATTATTACCTTAAATTAGCGTGATACATGAATATAAACGTTTTAATTTACGTTTTCTGTAACACCGAAAACTGTAGCGTGACTTGATTAGCCCATGGAATAGAATTTGAATATTTTATGGTATACATTGTACTTTTAATTTTAACATGTAGCATTTTTAAGTGTTATAGAATATGTAGGTAATTGTAGTTCCACGGTTCTAAAGATGTCACTGGCTGTTATTTCATTGGAAATTTAATACCTGTTTTTTTTTTTTACCTTTCACAGGTAGGTTAATTAATTATGTATTGAAAATACAGCTGCTGTCTATTGAGAATTTAAATTAGAAAAAGAGAAAACTAAATAAATGAAGAGTATTTTACGATCTGAAAGACATTTTACCAATTTTTTTCACTTGTGTATCAGATGGAATAACCGTAACAAGGAACTCAAAATCAATTTTCTAAGGTTATAATATATATATAGGAAATTATTAGCTATTCTGCACTTTTGAACCTGTAATAATGTAATAATGTCTTTATTGGACAGCGTTTATTGATGCTAGACTACTTGTAGAGTGGGATATAAAACGTTTTACAACAAGTGGATTGATTATTAATCAATTGTTTTTTCTACCGATTTTCCTTTTGTCAGGTAGGTGTAGATAATGACAGGTAGCACTGATTTTTTTTATCTTTTAATGGTCATCTTCAGGTTAAGTACAGTTCCACCATTTTATCTCCATTTTGTTGAAATAATTGATAATTACTAATAACAGTAGAGCATTAATGGTCGACACTACAAAAAAATTTCCATTGATCAGATTATAAATCATGTTTTCTTTAATTGTTTAGCTTCCCTATTTTTCTATTTGGAGCATACCTGATGAAGGTTATTCCAGAAAAGCATTGTGGGCACTAAATATGATATCTATGCTTTTATTCTGCTAACTTTTATCTTTTATTGACAATTATTTATATATGGCAGTTTTTACATCAATAAAGTGGATCTGTTGTTTTTATTTATTGCATAGATAAGGAATACCTGCAGAACTGTAGCCTTTATGACTTTATGACAAGAAAATTTATTACATAGACAAGGTATATTGGTGGAACCATAGCTCTTATGACATTTTTTTCAATCTCCAAAAAGAGAAAAAGAAAAAACAAAGAGAATGCAATAAGAAGTACAGTTCCATAATTTTAATGGCTTCCTGTAATTTCTTAACTAACCACCTCAATAGTTTAAATAAGTGCTTGTATATAAAGTTTGAATATTGTTTGATTGTAGCTGAACACCAGTGTACCAGTGTTTTAGCAATAGTCAGTGTTATTGGTGTTGAATGCCACCTCCAAAAAATGTTAGGAATGTTTGTGTTTTTCTCTGGGTATGTCAGTTTCCTCCACCAATGAAATTAATTGCCTTGATATTGCTAAGCTATTGTTGATTGTGATGTCAAACAATTGTAATTCTCTAAACTTGTTGCAGCAAGTATTTTTTTGTTGTTGAGCTAATGTCTATTTCAGTATGCTTCAAACTGAAATAAGGTAAAAAAAAAAAATCGATATTAACAGTTGTTCTTCAGGTAATTAATCGCTGAGCCTTTCTTTCTATCATTCTTACTAATCTTCTTTTGTTCTCTCCATCATCAAGTTTTTATAATCAATATTTGTGAACTGTAGCTTAGAAAAAATATGCACAAGCAAAAATGGTATTGAAAAATAAAAGATTTAAAGTTGAATAATCAGACCATTCGATCGAATCAAATTTGAAAAAGTATTTATTTTATAAATACATAAATGTGTACCATAAAACAGAAATAATCAATATTTATATATATATTAAGTGATATTAAGTCTTGTATGCTTAATGATGCTGTATTGTCCTTTTTACCATTATAAAATGAAGGAAGGTAAAAAAAAACGTTGTGTCCCCGCTTTAATAATAGATGCAGGTTTTACTTGTATCAATACTTACTCCTGTTCCACATTTGGTTTCCATTCAATAAATTAAAAATTTGTTCATAAGCAAATCATTTGAAATTTATACACAAGGTCGGGCACTATAAAAGGAGGGCCATGTTGGATTTAGGACTCAAATGCTTTTTACATTCTGGAGTTATGCCCCTTGATTTGACATTTTTTTATTATTGTATCAGAGTTATGCCAGTTGATTTGACATTTTTTTTTATTGTATCAGACTTATGCCTCTTGATTTGACTTTTTTTTATTGTATTAGAGTTATGCCCCTTGATTTGACTTTTTTTTTTATTAAGAGTTATGTGCCTTGATTATACAAAAAACACCCTTTCATGTTCAATTTCGGATTTAACGGAGATACATCAAATTTGCAACGAGGATCTGAGATTCCCTTTTGATTTTTTAACAATACAGTCAGACATAATAAAAAAAATTGCTGATACCAGGACAAAATGTCCTTAATAAGATTCACGGTCAACTTATATAGCAGTCTATTGAAGATTAAATGGTGCATGAATTAAATCGTAGGAATGCTATATTCATAGTTCGTATTTTAATTCTGTGATATAATCGGGTATATAAGTTATTTTTATAGTCCTTTAATATTCTATTTATATTAGTGTACATGTAATATGATTCATGTAATGATGACCATGTTACCCCATGGCCTATTGAAAAAAATATATGGATAGGTGTATGTTATTAGTCTGCACAGTATAGGTGTGTCAGTTAATAGGAAATTATTTCAGCTTATGTTAACCATAATGTGAATATTTTTATGTTGATTCATAAAAATTTCTAAGTGCTAAACCTTAAATAATAAAATAAAAAAAAGTTTTTTTTATTACGTTTATTGAAATTTAATAATCAGCTACAATACTTAGGTAACCAAGCAGCATGTAGCTTCTCTTTATTGGCCTTCTGAGGGAATCCCAAAACATGAGAAATAGGACATAACTTCTCTGACCTGTGTGAGAGGGGGATAATCCCGTCCGTCTGCTGGTTGTTGGGTATGTACCATAAACTAAATTTCAGAAGCAACATTAATAGCTACCCCACATTTGGAAAATTTCATCCTAATTGAAGTGATTTTTGTTTTATTCCTTTAAATATTGTGCATTCACAGATAAATGTGAGCATATACAGATGTTAATCCAGGACCAACAGTGACATTGCCAGGTTAAATTAATGCAGTGGTCTTCGCTGTCGAAAAAATAAAATAATGAGATAAAAGAACAGACTACCTGTAAAATTCTAGTTTTGTACCCAATTTGTACCTATGACTACAACAGTTCTAGTTTTGTACCCAGTTTGTACCTATGACAACAACAGTTCTAGTTTTGTACCCAATTTGTACCTAGAACTACAACAGTTCTAGTTTTGTACCCAGTTTATACCTATAACTACAACAGTTCTAGTTTTGTACCCAGTTTATACCTATAACTACAACAGTTCTAGTTTTGTACCCAATTTATACCTAGAACTACAACAGTTCTAGTTTTGTACCCAGTTTATACCTATAACTACAACAGTTCTAGTTTTGTACCCAATTTGTACCTAACTGCAATGGTTCTAGTTTTGTACCCAATTTGTACCTAACTGCAATGGTTCTAGTTTTGTACCCAGTTTATACCTATAACTACAACAGTTCTAGTTTTGTACCCAATTTGTACCTATAACTACAACAGTTCTAGTTTTGTACCCAATTTGTACCTAACTGCAATGGTTCTAGTTTTGTACCCAATTTGCAAGTACATGTATAATAAAATTGGGTAATAAAACTTGGTTGACAAGATCAATTTGTTTTAATTATCAGGCATTGATTACCTGATTTCCTCCTTTTCCATGATTATTAAATACAGTTATTTTTGTATTATTTTCTCATTTTTCAATATTTTATGAGATAAAATGGAACATTTAATATTAAATGAGTCATAAAACATTATTGATGGTTATTAATAAAATGTTCTTATCATATTTATTTAAAGATTGTTTCAACCAATAAATATAGAGGGTCTGAACCATTGTTCTTTGTCTCAATTACAGTGAAACCTGTCTAAACCAAATATCCTTAGGACCAACTTTTGTGTTCAGGCTAGACAAATGTTCAGTCAGTTTATACAAGTTGAATTAACAAAGATGTCATACATGTACATTACAGTTTGGTTTATACAGAATTCCAGTTAATTCAGGGTTTGGATTGCACAGGTTTCACTTTATCTGATAAATTTGCTATAGATCCCTGACTATATACAGAGGCTACATAACCATTTACAATTCAATCAATCCCTAGTATTTCGTATTTGGATAAATTTAACAATGCAAGTGTTAAATTTTGTAATGGCAAAGGTGGACCCTATGGTAGAGGCCAAAGGACTGTCCCCCAGTACAAAATGTTTGTCTTCCCTCCCCTTCCCCAAACAGGCCAAAAATGTAGTGCCCCTCTTTTTTGGGAAAGTTAGATTCCATGTGCAATTTGCTCAATATCTTATTATATTTTGTTAAATATTAAATTTGAAATTATAAGGTTCTAGAGCGAGAATGTTCCATCTGTACTCAGTCTTCACGCTGACCCACTTGACCGAAGAATGGGACAAGTAAAACTGGATTCGGACAAGTGAAAATTATAAAACTGGATTTGGACAAATGAAAATTATGAAAGAATTTATTTGAATAAATAGAAAATATTTCTAAATTTGGCTTTAGGGCAAGTAGGTGAAAAAAATAAAAACAAAGACTGTGCACTTGTCTTTATAAGAGATTGAGTTGGTTGGTGAATAAAACTGTCTTGTCCTAGCCGTGACCTCGACATTGACCATAGAAACACCTACATTTTGAATATTTGAGGTCAATTTACTCCAATTCATATTCCCCTTATATCTTAAGGATATTGAACTTAAATTGATGGAAACAAAATATTATGTGTGGACTTTGAAAGGTCATTGTGACACATTAAATTACCTGGAAGTTAAATAATAAGTATTGTGATTACCATCAAATTTACCTGATACAGGATACAGGTAATTGTTTTGGAACCATAAACTACAGCCATTCTCACCTACTTTAATAGGTTGTCAAAGGTCAAAATAAAATTTTATGATTGATAAGATATTGTTTGTGTAATTATTTTGTTTATTTAGAAAACAAATTTTATCAACAATAGAGATTTGTAATAAGGGGAAATAATTATAATTTTATTGTGTTGTGTCAGAAAGATGATTTACAATTTACATTTATTGGTGTGAATATAGATTCAGAGGTTGCACACACATATAACTGAAATATTGTTGAAAGTTGTGTTAAACACCATAAACCAGAGGTTACATCAATTGAAATGGTTTGGTACATTTAACTGGTATGTAAAAATTAACTTGATTTGGGGGAGGGGGGGGGGGGGGNGTATGGTGTTTAAACTTGATTTGGTTCTTCCAAAATAATACAAAGGTATTTATACTATTTAAATTTGCCACAAATTTAACAAAAAAATAATTCACAGAATTATAAAAAGTTCTGGAAACCTGTTGATACTATCCTTTGGTGAAGCCACATCAAAATTTGGTTTCTGCAACATTTTTTACTTGTTTCTTTGGTTACTGAAGAGTATGTTTCATTTTTGAGAGAATATAGCTAGAGTTAGTTCCCCTTGATATCACTTGATCATTTTTTCTTCAATTGTGGTGTCCTTTAGTTAATATGAACATTGGCCAATCTTGACTTTAAATGGAAAATTTTTAATAATAAGTATATAAAGCTGTGGTGTAAATTTTTTGCTCATATTTCATGTATTAGATTTAACATGTTCTTGGTGTTTAAAATAGCTACATAATACTTTTGTCTCCAACTCAAAAGGTTTGAACCTTTTTTACTCATTGTTTTAATAATCTCGTAGATTTCATCAAGGTTAAGTATTTGACAAAAATAACGGAAATATTATCGGAGTGACTGAATTCAGTGACTGAATTCGATAACAAAACAAAATATATTTGATTGCATATCATTAACAGTTAATTAATTCACTGGCAAGATGCCAAGAAATATTCTTTGATTCTCGGAGGGAGATACATATTAATGTAGGATTAATAAATGAATCAAATTTGGCTATGAATTTAAAAACCATTTATTTTTTAATCCGTCTTAGATATTAATGTATTCTATGTTTGTCCATTCGAAATAGGATAATGGTGACGTCCTATACACGTACCACACACCGTGATGTTTTCATTAAGTTAACATTTGTGTCATGTCATGCTTCTGACGTTAATTATAATTTGATATGATTTTAATTAAAATTTCCCATCAACTTATTACAAGCTTAATTGTTTTGTTTTTTTTTATTGTTTTTGGTCTAATTTCATAAACAGAAGTGACAGCTCTTTTAACAGTAATTTTAGAGATAATTATCTCCCTTTGTTGTTCAATAATATAAGGAAAAACAAAGTTAAATAAGCAATTTAAATACAACATTGTTGTGTATATAAAACAGAAATTAATATTTGGCATTTTGTAGCTTTAACATGGAAAATGAATTTATTTTACCTGTACCTGACTGTATACCTGTATACAGGTATATGTATATACTTTAATGCACAGTAATGAAAGTGTTCATTGATGAAAAAAGAGGACCCTCCTTATATAGTGGCCCATAAACCTTCATTTTCTAGCTGTTTGGACCAAGTTTGATACATTTCATTTCTAAATATTTTGCTAGCAGAAGAGGAACCCCACTGACCAGAGGAAATCTTTCATCTTTGAATATAGAACCTGGGTGGTGGTCGAATGGTTAAGGTCGTGGCCCAAAAGTGGAACCCTACTATAGTGGGTTTTCATCTTGATACCCACCCTTAATTGTTAAAGTTTCCAAACACCTACCAATGGCCGTGAGTTTCACCAATCCATTCATTAGTGTTTGGTCTTCTCCAATAGCTGCAGAACCATCAATCTTTACTGTTATATGACCGTCGATTTATTGTAAAAAACATCATAAATATAAAGAAACCTTAAAAGGTACAATTCTGTGGCTACAGCCACCTCCCCCCCAAAAAGTTTGGTAGTGTTATCATGTAGCTGAAAACATGAATAAATAGCAATAGCCTAACCTATCTACCAGCACCCCCAGACCCTCCCAAAAATAAGTCAGGTAATATTCACAATATACATGTAGCTGAAAACATGAATGCATACCAATAACCTAACCAAACTTAATTCAATGTACTTAAAAGTACTAGTTTGTAGTAATGATAAAAAGAAGAAAGAAAAACAGACAGTAAGATAGATATAGGTACTATCCCTTTGTCTTCTGACAAATGATGATAGATGATTATGACAACCATTCTATACATTATAACAGATTAAGATAAGAACACAAGGATTGAATATGTCCTTAGGCTAATCTAACTGTGTTTTTTTTTTATTTACATGTACATGTATTTATAAAAATGAAAACAAAAAATATCACACTGTTAAAACATTTAATTCATTAGAAATATCACAGAAAGAGGCAAAATATATATGATTTACTCTTCTTTTCTTTTTTTATCAAATATTTGGAAATAAAATGTACCAAACTGGGTCCAAACAGGTAGAAAATGAGGGTATTTGGACACTATATAAGGGGTTTCTTCTATTTTCATCAGAGAACACACTTTGTTTTTTTTTTTGCCGAATTTTGTAGAAAAAAAAAGATTCATGACTGTATTCTATATGATTTTTTACTTTTGTAGTCTTAAACAAAATTATGCTTGTCCAAAATTGTGTAAGGACAAATCTATATATAATTATTAAAATAATTGTATGATTTTTTCATTGGATTTTGGTAATGTTCGGACATATTTTTTGTGGTTCTTCATTTTATTTGTTGTAAATTAAAAATTCTGAAATGAAATAAATCTATTCTAATATGTAATACTTTAATTAGCACACTGAAGTTTAAGTAACCAATATCTGTTACGACAGCAATATTTTGTTTGTTTCCATTTTATTTGTTGTAAATTTGAAATTTTGAAATGAAATACATGTACATGTAAATCTATGCTAATATGTAATAACTGAATTAGAACACTGAAGTTTAAGTAACCGGTATCTGTGGCAGTGATATTCCGTTTAGTATTAGTTAAAGTGCAAGTATTATAAAAATATGTTTCAAGTTTTTATTCGGTATTATTACACATTATAATGGATTATATCATAGCCTATTCAGATTGAGTCCGTAGAAAATTAAATTTTAACAGATTTAGAATCGGTAGGAAGGATTAAAGGTTTTAACGGGAGATAAACCTATGAAGTCATTTTAAGGGTATTAGGAGAAAATACTTTGTCTGTTACTTGGTCTACAAGTCAGAAAGTACGAAGGACGGCTAGCAGTTCTAATGTAGGGTTAACACTATGTTGACCTCAGTTGACGTAAGTTGTCCGAGTGCCTGGTCGTAGAGATATTGGGGTAAATATTTTGTTCTTGGAAATTAATTGATAGTTGAAATGTTTTGTATGTTTGGAGTTTTAGGTTTAGTGTTTAGCACCACTTTAAAAAAAAATTTCAGTTTTATTGGTGAAGGAAACCGGAGTATCCGGAGAAAACCGTAAATGTTTTGTATGTTGAATATAAATATAATAGTACATGTGTATCTAATTTAAGTTAAAATTAGGTCACTTACTGCTCCCCATTTTCTGATATTTGTCGCAGCATATCAGAAAAAAGAGGGAGCAATTAAAAATTTAATTTTAATTAGATTGAGCGCCGATGATGTTGTTATATTGTGATCTTTTGAAAACTATTTTTAGCGGTAATAGTAAATGTTAATCTAATACATTTCTGACCTACTCAATACTGTCTTTATTCCAGGTCAATTACGGTATTGGACTATACTTATTTTTCTATTTTTATGTTTTTTGTACAATATATTTTTATTACGAATTGTTTTAAATTAGGGATGTATTAAATAATGAACTCTCAATTAAAGTGTGGGGGGGGCTATAGTGGTGGTAGGTGGATTTACAACTACCTGTGCAATCTGTGCCTATCAACACTAACATTGTAAGTTCGAATCATGTAGTCCTACTTGGTTTTAAAGGGAAAAGGGGAGGGGGTATGATATGGGCTATTTCATGGATACCTTTCCTTTCTTGATAAATATCATGTGCAAAAGAAACAAAAATCTAAAATGTATAATTATTTATCAGAGCATACATATCATGACTGCTAATTTTTCCAGGTGGAAGCCTATGCTTACATAAAATCTTGAGGTTGATGAAGTGCATATTTCTTTATTACAATGATTCTATTATATATATCTACTGCTGTCCCTGAACTATAATAAAATTGTCATCTCAAGGTAAACAAGACAATTAAGTGTGCATGAAAAAAATTGCATATTTAAAACAGCAATAAAAGCACTTTACTTTATTTTGTCTATATTAAAGTGTAATGTAATATAGTATCTCAGGGCCATTATGGTTGCAATCGTATGGTAGTTGGATTTTTGACTACCTATGTAATAAGTGCCTGATACCACTAATGTTGTATGTTGGATTCTCACTCAGGCGAGGTGTACTCGATACAACATTATTTGATAAAGTTTGCCAGTGACTTGTGGCAGGTCAGTGGTTTTAACCGGGTACTCTGGTTTCCTCCACTAATAAAACTGACCACCATGATATAGCTGAAATATTGTTGAAAGTGGCATTAAACACCATAACTCTAACTCTAGATAGTCTCTCATGTTGATTTACATCCATTTCCTTTCTTACTGTTGCAATTTTTTCAATTTATGAAGGATTTTGTAATTTCTAGTAACTGTGATAAGAGTCTTAATTGCAAGTCACATAAAGTTATTATTTTCTAATAAAATCTGCGATAAAGTTATTATTTTCTTATAAAACCTTCCTACAAAGAAATGTGAAATTCTATCTGGAAGAAAAGAAGAAAAAACCCAAGATACATCAAATGTTTATGCTAATTAGATTCAGTGAAGATTAAAAGGTTCAACCCAGTTGTTGTTTTTGTAAATTTATACCAAATAGAAAAAAAATATAGATATTGTGACACAATCACCATACGTTATCCAGATATTTGTGTTTACTGTGGTTTAACCACATTATCTTTCGTGCTTTTTTGCACGGACCACATGTAGTTTTTAGGATTGTATATATAATAGGTAAATAGGTAAATGATATCAAGTTCATCTTCAGGTGTTGTAAAGGTATGTCTTTATGAATAAATCAACAGGTACACGTATACCATCTATTTATGTATAAAAAATCGCCAAATAATTGGGTACAAGTATCACCAGTCTAAAATCAATGATAAACAAGCTTATATGATAGATAGTTCAAGGTTCTTTATAAGTTCAATGTAGAAGGCATTGCTATAATAACAGATTTAAAGGGTTTCTCTTGCCTGACTTAACAACTGGTATCGCTAGCTGTCTGTTTACAATGGGTTTTTTCTTCATGTTTTTAATCCTTTTCTCTGAAAGGCCTTGACTGACAAAACTCAAACTTTGCAATATTGTTGAATATTCAATATATAAATTCCTCCATTTTGTGCTGGTCTGAAAATCAGTTGATTGCAATAGTGGCTAGTTATAATATGAAGTAACTTCTTATCTGATGATCTTTTGACCATTGGAATAATTGTTTATTGAAAGATCCTTGTAATTTAAGATTTTTTAAAAATATTTTGAAGATCTAACAGGGCTTTCAATATTTTTCAAGTCTACTTCACTATTTACAGGTGGTACTTTTTTTTTTTTTTTTAATTTGAACAATATTCATGAATATCTTATACAACACTCTTTAAAATCAGGAGGTACCAAAAACCATTTTAGGAGGGTAAAAGTAACTGGTATTGCCTCTTATTGAAAGGTCTGTTTGGGTCAATATATAAATTTCTTCATTTTGAGCTGATCTGAAAATCAGTTGATTGCAATTTTGCAGTTTGGCTAGCTGTAATACGAAGTAACTTCTTGTCTGACAACATTTTGACCATAGGAATATTGTCATTGAAATATCCTTATAATTTAAGACTTTTTAAAGTGTTTAACAGATCTCTTAATACAAGATTGATTGTATTGCAGATGATTCCTGATTGGCTGAAACCAGTTGGCTATTCACCTTTAAATTGAGTAAACTGAAAAGTTTTCAGAATTCTCTATTACATAAATCAGTAGTTTTCTCCAGGCACTCTGGTTTCCTCCACCAATGAAACGGATCACCATAATATAACTGATATATTTTTGAAAGTGGCATTAAACACCATAAGCCTAGCCCTTATTAATTATATAAATGGATCTAAATGACATGTACTCATTTCTCTTGTCATGCCTATGCATCATCCATATTGTACTCCCACGGTCTGCCTGTTGACTTTAACTATAAAAACTATAAACTGATGTCTTTATTCAAAATTAATGTTTTTTGGTTGAATTGTCATCAACTGAACCTTGCTAATGTACCGTCCATATTTATGTTGTCATTAATTTTTGTGGTAGTGTGTGGTCTTTTTGAGGGGAAGTAACTCTGTGAAGGTTGTTTTTTTATTGTTCGTTGTTATCTGTATTACCTTTAGACATTCAATTATTAAGAGGGGTGGAGGGCTGTGATCCTGTTAACAAGTTTATTCCTGCCACTTTTGTTGTACCTGTCCCAAGCCAAGACCTTGATTTCCAAAGCTATATATCATGGTCTTTTTTGTGTTCAATGATTTGGGGTCACAGAGAGGTCGTTGTTAAGGCCATTTACACAATATGCTATTGCATATACATGTATATATGCAAAAACAGTTTGTGTAAATTGGGAACTATGCACTGCATATATGCTAGCAGACGATTTAGAACTTGCTCTAAAACCATCTGCTAAAAGCATAAGGATCGAGTAACTAAGATGCTAATTAGTTGAAAGCAGATGTAGAAAACATACCGTGTAAGCGTAGCGTCTGCTTTGCATATATGCACTGCATATATGCAAAAGCAGATCGTGTAAATAGGTCTTTAGTTTTGTTGATATTGGCTGAATTGTTGACCATCACTGTTTAAATTTTCTTTTCATATTATTAGGAATGTGTCAAATTCTCTCTCCCTCGAGCCATCCATAAATACTCAAAATATTTGGCCAGGAATTTCATTATTTGTCTGTTTGCTTTTTTCCAATAATTGAAAGGAAACAACTATTTTTCTGTCTACCCTCTAAGAGATTGTAAGTCAGCTGACAACATATAATATTTTTTTAATGATAACACTGCTCTGACAGCTTACAGTGATTAAAACAATATGGATAATAATATGATAATAATGGTATTCTGTTGGATTTATAACTACCTATGCAATCAGTACCTATCACCATTAACGTTGCAAGTTCGAATCCCGTTCAGGCGTGGTGTATTCGATACAACATTATGTGATAAAGTTTGTCAGTGACTTACGACAGGTCAGTGGTTTTCTCAGGTTTCCTCCACCAATAAATCTGACGGCCACGATATAACTGAAATATTGTTGAAAGTGGTGTTTAACACCACAATCCAATCCATAAAAACCTACGTCGATTAAGTACTGGTACCCTAGTACCCTACTATCCTAGCATCACACTAGACAGACAGAAACTGAAAGGATCCAGTCATTATAATTATGACTCCATACAGGACCTGAATGGTGTCATTTTTATAAATCATAATTCAATACAAGATTTGTTTATTATTATATTTGTTTACACTGCAGTTTATTACTATGTTTGGGTGGAGTAATTTTGAAGTAATAAATTTTAAAATGGTCTATTTTATGGACTTATAAGTAGGTAGCTGTTCTTGACATTCAAGTACTTAATAATTATTGTCAGTATGTTGTAAATGTTAAATTGCAGAAGTCTGTTCAAAATATTTTTAGTTTACAATTAATTTGTTTTATGGAAAGGTTCTGTGTTATTGATTTAAAAAAATGGATGAAAGTTTTTAATAAGGTTCCACATTGAGGTAGGAAAAAATAAATTTGTAATTTAAGAACGTGTGTTAGTGCAGTCCTCACGATGAACACCAGTCCTCCGGCCCAAGACCAGTAAAACTTTGTTTGGACCAGTAAATTTTTCAGGTTTTATTTAGAACCATATAAAAATAAATTCAAGAATATGATTTGGACCAGTAAATTCTAATTTACATTTTGAGGACTGTTAGTGCATTGAATTAAATGATCATCGTTATTTGGTTACAAGTGATTTATTCTTGATATTTGGAATGCAAGAGGAATTATACTATTTATTACATAGATTTTACAGTTTTGTTTTCGTTAATAAATCGTTTCAAAATGGAACTTGTTTTTCGTTCTCAACCACTCAATGATATTTTCAAATGTGACAACGGTGGTACTATGACATCACACAGTGAAATAAACGTTTTATTTCACATGGTAAAATAAAGATATTTCTTTCACTTGGTAATCTTGGTATTTTACAGGCATCTATGTCATAATCAGCAGTTTTTCCTTAATTTTTTCACCTACATGCCGAAAGCTAAATTATGAAAATTTTTCTGTTTATTCAACCAAATTCTTTCATAATTTTCACTTGTCAGAATCCAGTTTAACTTGTACCGGGCTTCGGGCAGGTGGGTTAGCGTGAAGACTGTCAATGTAAGATCATCTGTCTTTTCTCTAATTTGGCAAAACTAGATTCATCGGTACTTCATATGCTATCTGCCATCAGTGAAATTATATTAATATAAAATTGTATATTCCAGTAAGAGCCTCTAATGACCATATCATTGTTACATTGGTATAACACATAGAAGTACATTCATTTTAATACTGCGATTGATCTTCTGAGATAAACATGACACTCAAAATCGTAAAAAAAAAGTAATATTAAATTTTGAATAATATTGCGGTGACATTTGATTCCTATCTTCTGATGACAAGATATCAGTAATTAGAGGTGTATTCAGCCATCTGGGGGTAGATTTTTAAATATTTTTAATGTATTGACAACTGGAAAACCATTAAAATAAAATCTTTTATGACTATCATAGTTAGATACAGTTGTTTTCCCCATATTAAATGTTTCGCACAAAAACTAGTTGACAAATTGGTTGTAATGATGTTTGTGAATCGGAACAATCGTGACACTATCAGTCATAGAAATGAAAATTTGAATTTACTGGTCCGAATCAAATTCTTGAATTTAAATAAAAATGAAAAATTAACTGGTTCGAAAAAGGTTTTGCTGGTCTTGGGCCAGAGGACTGTTGCTCAACATGAGGATTGCTATCAGTTGTGTCGTTTTCCAGAAAAAGAGACTGGTTTTTTTTTGGCGTGCTGCACTCACGGTTATAAAACTTGCATGTAAGAATTTCTTGCTTTACCTTGCAATCCAAAATCATCCCACCAGAATGCAGTATTCACCGGGTGTGTTCTCTTCATTTGGATGTTTTTCAAGTATGAGTAAAATACTCGTACTCAAAAAAGTTTTATGATCGTGAAACCTGAACAATATTTTAAAATAGTACAGTCATATATAATAATTTCTGATATTTCTGGCGATTCTGTAGTTTAATGATGAGCTGTTCTTTCAGTAGAGCCCTAAGTATTAATATGCAAACTGTATCTTGTTAAAAAAAAAGATGGAATAAAAAAATTGGATTTTAAACTCTGCTTTAAAAAAAAAAAAGTAGATATTCATCATAAAACTGCTTTATTTTACAAAGAAGCTCTTTATCTATGATGTTTTTATCTGTTTGTACAATATGTCTTTTTAAATGCATGTTTTTCTCAAATTTCACTGATTACCTTGTTCTTGACATGTAGCATATTAGTAAAAAAAAAAGAATTGTAGATTTTATTGAAATTGACCTGATATACTATATTAATGTCTGGTTCAGGTTCACGAACCACTAAAGAAATTTCTTTATCTCTGATATTCCTGTTTGGAAATCTTAAACCAGTACAAAGCGAGAGACATGCATGAAATTTCTTTGTTTTTATAAAAAAAAATTACACCGAAAATAATAGACCTTTCATCCTTCTGCGGTTATAGACAGCTATTAAAATATTCTGTCAAAGCCTGAATCAGTTTGTAAAAACAAAATGTGAACATTCCTGCACACAAAAAATGACCCATTGTATATCGGCATATCATTGACAATAATGGAGTAATGAGCTAAATCGGTAACATATTGTTAAGGCAGGAATATCTCTTTATTTTCTTTAAAGATAAGAAATCAGTCAGTTTTGTTTTTTTAAGCATCAGTAAATTTTGAATAAATCATTGTGGAAGAAGAAAAAAATGTCGTTATAATACATTTATATAAATTATGGATATTTATCGTAATTATCATAATGTTGAATAAGAATACATTACGGAATTAAAACGTTCTCACCTTAAATGAAAGGTAAAGATTATTTTAAATACTTACATTAGAATGATTTTATTAGATTGAAAGTTTAATTGGCTGTTAAAAATAAAATGTTCAACAGGAAGTTTAGATTTCAATTGTATAACATTTTATTATTTTGATAAATGTTGCTGACAGTTTCAAATTTTGTTATTATTTAATTGTAATACAATTTGAAGTGCACCTTTTGTTTGTTTGTTTTTATAATCAGTTATATGCAGTGCATGCCAAATAAGTCATGGTAATAAGCTCTTGATGCCCCCACCCCCAAATATTGCTCTTTAGTTGAATAGGCCACAAGTATCAGAAATTTGATGAAAATAGTGTCTGGATGTTATTGACCCCCCCCCCCCAAATAAAATAAAAAAAATAATATTAATAAAAAAGTAAAAATAAAAAAAAGAAAAGCTGTATTCTAGATTGGATCAATATATTGTTATGAATATGATAAAAATAGTGTCTATATGCTATTAACACCCCCCCCTCCCCTTCCCCCCAACAAATTGCTGTATTCTCCATTTGACCAATATAGGGGTAAGAACTATGATGATGAAAATAGTGTCTGAATGATTATCAAAGAAATTAATTTACTTTATTTCAAGGTAGACTTTGAAATTGATATATTCTATTCACAGGTAAAAATTGAATTCAAATCTAAACTTGCCTACACAATAAAATGTCATAAATATGCAAGAAAATATTATTAGTGGGTTTGTAAGAAATTATCAAATTTGAATTTGTTATTGTTGGTTAAACTGTCACGACATTGTACATAAATTAACATAATTTATGACATAATGATAAAGGTACATTAGAATTTACAAGCTCTAGCAAAAAATAACTTGTCATTCATTATAATCTAAAAAAAAAATCATGTCAAGCTAGTTCACTGTACCTTTTATATAATGTCTATTACTATTATCTGTAGCACGATTCTACAGCCAACACATAAAATAGAATTCACATTTAAATGATTTTTATGAATTTCGCAATTAATTCTGCAAAATATCTGCCACAAGAAATTTTCATAGGAGCATGTACTTGCTTCTACCATCCATATGCAACATTTTCCATTAAAAGGTTACTGATTTTTCTATTAACAGAATGGGCCATCATATTCGGGATCGTATGGTAGTTGGATTTCCAACTACCTGTGCAATCAGTGCCTATCACCACTAAAGTTGTGAGTTCGAATCCCGCTCATGCAAGGTGTACTCGATACAACATTATGTGATAAAGTTTGTCAGTGACTTGTGACAGGTCGGTGGTTTTCTCCGGGTACTCGGCAGTTTCCTCAACACGATATAACTGAAATATTGTTGAAAGTGGCATTAAGCACCATAAACCCAAACCTATTCACAGAAGACATGCCGCTAATGTATATTATTAACAGATGTATTGTTTTTTTTTTTAATTATGTTGCAAAATTTGACTACAGTATAGATTGGGGTCAATGGCAATGAGTACTTTAAATAAATAATTTATGCCACATTGGACCAAATTCTGTATTGAAAATTAAAAGTTAAGCAGTAATAATTGACCATTAGAAACCTCTCCCATACCACACCCAAACATGGAAGCTGATAGACACAAAAATGTGGCGGTTAACCCGATTAATGGGATTCCAACTCATAACGTTTGTTATCTAGATCTTCAGCAAATTGTTCATTGGTATAATAATAACCATTTGTGGAATAAATGTTTAGTTTAAATCAATTTTAGTAAAATTTATATTAGTATGTTCGATGAAAGAAACATTTATTTTTTAATGTGTCAATGTAATACTATTCATTTTGTTGTAAAATCTTGCATTAAGCGAATAATGTTATTTATATTGGGGAAAATATTTCCATAAATTATAAGTCTATCTCTAATATTGTTTTTTAATACTATAAGACTTTGCCTTTTAATACCTTTGATATTTGACAGAAAACACAGGTTGACATCACTTACACTCAATCTGTTAACGTACCGTAATCACCTTATTCTTAAGTTTTTTTTTCTTTTCTATTTTATTTTAAAGTCCAATAAATCGTAAGATGCTGTTGAACTATTACTATAGAGTGGGTAAAATATTAATGTTAAGACAATTTCAAGGTAGATTATACTTAACATACTTATATTTGACAAAATCTGTTGCCTAGATATGGAAATCATGTGCACCATATGTACCAATATCTAAAAGTGGCTGTACAGGAACAATTTTCTTTTGCATGCAAGACAATTTTTTATGAACTTGTTTTGTTTTTTCAGACTGATTCTGGAACTTTTTTCTATGTGGAAATTACATTGTTTCATACTTATTATATATTTGACTGATTCTATTTTTAGGGGGCAGTCTTTGTCGTCATCGTATGGTAGTTGGATTTACAACTACCTGTGCAATGAGTGCCTATCACCACTAAAGTTGTGAGTTCAAGCCCCGTTTGAAGCAACAACATTATGTGATAAAGTTTGTCAGTGACTTGCGACATGTCAGTGGTTTTCTCTGGGTTCTCTGGTTTCCTCCACCAATAAAACTGACTGCCACGATATAACTGAAATATTGTTGAAAGTGGCGTTAAACATCATAAACCAACCAAACCAAACCTTTTATCCATTTTTGTCTATTTGTTGTCATGGTTATATTGTGGTATATATTCCATAAGATTTAATAACTACATTTGTATATCAAGTCAAAATTTGTATCCATGGAAACAAGTTAAAATTATTTTAATTTTCTATTTTTAGTTTGATAGTTGTGTAATCTTTGAAGAGAGATGTAAGATAAGAAATGCTTTACGAGAAGCACAGGGACTAAATAGACAACAGAATGGTGGAATCATCAAACCTTTATCCTTCCGTCCTAGAAATGTGAAATCAGAACCGTCGTCAGTATTGAAACAGCCTTCCACTGCCACGAAAAGATCTCAGAAGGTTATACACTTATCACTTAAAAATGAAGACGAAAGACGCATTGAATTGCAGCACATAGCGTGGAGATCGTCACTAAGTGACAACATTCCTGAATCTGAAACTGAAATCAAGTCTGCGCAAAAAAGTTCTTTAGTGTTTAACAGAGGCCCTGAAAATGCATACAAATTGGTAAAAGGAGAACAAGCTGAGAAACAGCAACCACCAACAGAATCTAAATCACAAAAAGTTGTAAAACAAGATTTAGTCCAGGAAGAAAAATCATCAATCACCGAATCTCCCAGAACAGATGATGATGACGATGTAAATTCTGTGTTTGGTTCGGTTTCTACTCCACACAAAGAGACAGAGTTTGTTGATTTTTCACATGGTGAAATACTGACCGCGTCATCTCCACAGGAAAAAAACGATAGCGAAGTGTTTAGTCAAAATAAAACATTTGATGGGGAAAATTCCTTTCAGTTTCATAGGAGTAAGCTGTCACCTATTGGAATTTCTAAAATAGAAAGCTTAAAAAACAAACAAAATAAACCGTGCAAATTTTTAAGTCGTGGTAAGATCACCTCAGACATACCGAAACATAGTAAAACCATCTGTAGCGTATCGAACAGTACAATAAAACCAGATACAGAATGTACCAATAAAACAGAGGAAATGGAAGTGCCCGTTAAAAGTTATAGAAGTCAGCTAGTTATCGGTAGTATAGGAAATTCAAAAGATGCTAAACCATCATGTGATTCCCATGTTTTTACAAATGGTAGCCATGGGGATCTACCTCAGGGTCAAGATTCAGGACATGTACCAGTAAAACCATTTAATTCTCTTAAAGTTTTGAAAACTAATAAACATGATGGTGGAACCGTAATTACTGAAGCAATCCGGCGTAAATCGTTAGACAATAGTCTGTTAACCAATGGTACGAGTTTGCTGCAAGTTAAAGATAGCGGTATGGTCATCACGGAGGAAATGAGACGAAAGTCTGTGGATCAAGGTTGGCTAAGTTCAGAGGGAAAGACTTACGATAAAATTGAAAACAATGTGGTAAATAACAAGGAACCAAGGAATCAGAATAATACAGAGAGAAAAAATAAAAGAGAAAACGAAAGTGGTACAGTTATAACAGAGGAAATACGTCGAAGGTCACTTGATAGTAGTTCGGTGAAAATTAACAAGATAGACAAAGGAAGAAATAGTAGTGATGATAATAAAGTGACTCCGTTATATCAGAATTTAGGAAGTAATGATAGACATGTCAACATTCAGGAAGTACAAAGTCAAGGAAACACAACTGAGGTTATTACTGGTCATAATAGTTCTGAGGAAAGTAATTGCATCGATAAACAAGAAGACAAGTCAGTTATTACAATAGCTAAAGATGATGGTGGGTGCAGTGACTGTCAAAAGAACCAAGAAACTAGTATCGATGGTCCATTACAGTGTAATACAGAGGAGGAGTTTAACTTACAACTACAGGCTCTACGAAACAAGGTATAATAATTTAAAAAAAAAACTTCTCCATGAGAAAATGCACAACTGAATATTTCATTTTCAGACAAATCAATTTTAGAAAACATGTTATATAAGGTTAGGGAGATAACAAAATAATCTCTCTTAGATATATAGAGAAAGGGAAGACAATTATTATCTAAATTGGATCTTTAAAGAACAAGGGAGGTAATTTTATTATCTCCCTTGGATCCTTAAGGAGATGGGAAGCAATTTGAATAAAAAGGCAGATTTATAATCTCCCTTGAATAACTTTTCCAATTGATTAGGATGATGAATTATGGGTGTTTATATCCCCTTTGAACAAAATTTAGCTTATATCAAGGCAAGTCAGTATCTACTGGGTGAGGAAACAGGAGTGACTGGAAAAAACCACTGGCACTGATCTTGTGTAAGTTAATGACAAACTGTATCACTCAATGTTGTATCAAACAGGGTACAATATAACTATGGTCACAGTCTTGGATACCCCTTAATTTACAAGTTCTTATTCGGGATTATGAAATGAAAACGTTGATATCTAATTTATTGTGCATGATGTGTTTCAGGAAAATTGTTTGTTGATATTTCCAAGAAAAATTTGTGAAAATCAGAAGAACGGACAAACAAAAACTAATACTATTTCTGAAACTGATGAACAACAACAACAAATACATATGTTCTTAAAAGAAAAAAAAATCAAGTGCTTCCCAATGCATTGCTAAGATCTGCAATTTTTTTATTTTAGCTCAAAGAAAGCACAGATTTTACTCACAGAAGGAAGATACGAGGAAGAATTAGAAAACTAAGAGAGCAAATGGAAGGTAATTTGGAAGAGTATTTTTGAATGAGGTCCTAGAGGGACGTTTTTAGTCCTTTAACCATAGTCAATATACATTTAGGAGACATTTGTTACAGTTCGCTATTGTACTTACCTGTTTTTTTGCATTCTACAAAGATACCTGTGTAAACCAAATATCCATGCAATCAACTTTTTTTCTTCACAATAGACAGGTTCAATTTACAGAGATTTCAGACACAGGGACAAGAATGGATATTTGGTTTACGCAGAAGTTCGAATTATTCAGGATGCAGTTTGTGCAGATTTCTTTATACTTTTCACAGGAATGAATTTAAATTAAATGATTTTCCTTGTAATATTATCATTTTGATAAAGTCCAGACATCTGTCATGGAGATCTACTGGTATATAAAAGATATAATAACGGCAGGTCGAGACGGACATTATCGCTAGTATCACAGCGAATCCGATAACGTTTGTTGCGTCCTTTTAAACTGACGTTATATTTTTTATCGGTAGCCTAAAAATGTGTTTGTCGTCACAATGACCGATAATTTTTTCAGTATAGGTCAGTCTGTTGATACTGAAAATATCTGTGGCGAGATCAAAGGAATGATGTATAAAATACAGATCATATTACTAGAAAAGAAAGTCAAAGTCAAAATGTCTATTTAAAGTAGTGCTCTTTAAATTCTTATCCAATTCAAGATTAAAAAAAAAAAAAAAATACCTGATGATTTGAATTTCGTAAAACTGATATATATGCATATAAAGCATTTAGAAGAAAACGTATTCTTAATTTTCCCTTTAGATATCATCTTCGTTTTGAATGCCGAAATCTTTATGTACCAAGTTCACTTTGAACTAGTTTGAAGATATGGTTTTGGAATTCAGTAATTTTTTCTTGCCAAATCAAAATTCAAAAATATATTAATAAATAATTTTTTACGGCATTGACAAGTACTTAAAAATACCATTTCGCCGTATCTATTTTTCATCAATACAAAAATACATGTGGTCTGGCACAGTTTCATATTTCCATTGTTTGGCATGAAAAAAAATTATACAAATGACTTCATAAGTTTGTATCATCATTTTCAAAAGTAAGTCAAATGGAAATTTCCAAAGATCATGTTTAAAAACAGAATAGATATTGGGAGAAAAAACTTGTATCATCATTTCATATAGTACACTATTACTTTACAAAATATCATGCTCAATTGGGATTTGATAACGATTTTCCATACTTTCATAACATCATATTGAGAGAGGTTATTGTGTAATATTTTGTAGGGGCGTCGCTAGAATATCAATCACCTCCGATAAATATAAGACTTAATGGATTATTAAATTTTACGATCGTAATATCAGTTCCTTCATTCATCTTTAATCATATGGTTCAAATTCAAACAGATCTTATTTTTCATTACCGGTACTGGTATATTTTTAAATCTAACGTTTGGTTATAATTAAAAGGGTGGAAAGGTATTTGTCAACATTGTTGATACAGCTCAAATTCTATCTTCTCTCCAGTCATTAATAAATATGAATTTTCCCCCCAGTTTCTACGTCTCTCGTCTCCCTGTTTCTATGCCTCTTGAATCCCTGCTTCTATTTCCTCCATCTCCCAGGTTCTGCTGTCATTCTTTCCCAACTTCTCTACTCTCCTTGTATCTTAACTTGTAAACTGTAGCGATGGTGTAATGGTTAGCATGCACGCCTTGAATGCAGTAGATCATGGATTCAAGTCCTGGTCGGGTCGCACCAAAAATGATAAAATTGATATTTGTTTGTTCTCCGCTAAGCACACAGCATTAAAAAGGAAAAGCAAAGAATCAGGATAATGTTTTTGATTGGAGCGACATGTCTACCCGCAGACTGTTGTTTCAGTGAGTAGGCACTATGAAAAACTAAGCATGTTAGTCTAATACAAAGCAGACATCATTCTCATCTCATATAGCTGAAAAATGTTGCATTAAATAACAATCACTAACTCACTCTTAGCTTCTTTTCTCATCCAGTTTCTACCTTCTTGGCTTAGTGCCTCAGTTTCTACTCCCTCTGTCTCCCAGCTTCTTTTTCCCTTTATTCTCCCACCAATAAAACTGTCTGCCATGATTGCACTGAAATATTGTTGAAGTATCTTTTAAAAATACACAGGCCTTACCGGTATTCTAAATGATAAAAAAAGTCCCTAATGTAAGATGTTGATGTTAAATAAAAGATTATGTTATGTCGGAACGTTATTCTACTGTAATTAATAAAACAGGTTCTTAATATAAGATGTTAAATAAAAGATTATGTTATGTCGGAACCTTATTCTACTGTAATTAATAAAACAGGTTCTTAATATAAGATGTTAAAATAAACTGATTTAAGGTAAGAGTTTATAGAAACTAGTTTGTAAGAGTTATGGGTTATTCAGGAATGATCACAGTTTTTGTTTGGTTCAAGAAGAAATAACCTCAATCAGGTTGTACACACCCGTGTAACCCGTGTAGTGGATTACGCAAGGGTGTATACAACCTGATTGAGGTTATTTCAAATGAACCGAACAAATAATTTCGATCAATCCTTTTTTGGTTATGATATTGAAAAATATATTTATCTTTTCAAAAAAAGGCAAATAATCGGAAATTAATTTAAATAACCCCAAAGGTGCCTCATTTAAAGAAAATTACCTGATGACAACGGCACGCGACGCCTTGAGAACGACGTCTATTTTTTAGATTCAGTACATTTACAAATAACCTCAACTTTTTAAACCAACGAAAACACATATAAAATGACATGTGACTCTAAGATTAATTTATTGGTGTTTAGCACCACTTTCAACAATATATCAGTTATATTGTGGTTGTCAGTTTAATTGGTAGAGGAAACCAGAATACCAGGAGAAAACCACCGATCTGCCACAAGTCACTGACCAACTGTATCACATAATGTTGTATCAAGTACACCCTGCCATGAGTAAGATTCAAAATCGCAACTTTAGTTCTGATAGGCACTGATTACATAGGTAGTTGTAAATCCAAAATCACAACTTTAGTTCTGATAGGCACTGATTACATAGGTAGTTGTAAATCCAAATACCATATGAATATGACCGCAACGGCCCCAAAAATGGCATTAAAAAATACAGAAGCCTTATTCTGATGAATAAAAAGTCCCTAATGTAAGTCGTTAAAATAAGTTGATTTAAGGTCAGAATTGTTAGAAACTAGTTTGTAGGCTGTTTAACCTTATTCAGATATTTTAAAGGAAAAACGGCTCGTAACGTCATCGCTGATCAAAGTTGGATGTTTACATCTATAAAAATTACCATATTGTATCTACTTGCTTCTTTAAGATTTAAATTTTTATAGAAATATCGTTCCCTCGTCTCAATGGGACATTGCATCTCTTTTATACAAAAAGTGAATCGTAATCACCGAACTGTCAAATAGATTCTTAATATGAGGTATTAAAATTGAAATCTTTCCTGCTAAGGACTGCTGACAAAATTCAATGGTTTAGATTGAACTTATGTTTTGCCATTGTTCAGGTTTTATGGTATAAAAAGATGGTTAGTGACACTTTCGTTCCAGATGTGTATTGGGTTCTGTTTTTTACCTATCGACAGGTAGTTTTTTTTCTTTAATGTATAGAGGATGATAATTTTGATGTAATTCTTGGGATTTTTTTTATTGGCTATATTTTTTCTCAAGTGTGGACAAACAGGTATTTTATATGTATTTTTATAGTGATAATTATGAGATGAATTAACAAATTTCATAAATTAATTAATAAAATTAATAAAAGTTGCACATGTCAGGTCAGTTGCTTTGATTGAATGGTGTTGAACACCAATTTTTTGATGAAATTTTAACAGTAATTATTTTGATATTAGTGTTTCTATGATGTCACTGAATGTAATTCAAATTCTATAGGAAGAAAACTAAACTTCCATTTTTAAAAGGCTTTGATACCTTTTGAAATCATAAAATACCAGTAATTAATGACAATTTTCCCATAGAAATAAGCCATGAGCAAGTGCTTAATTATGCAAAACGGAACAATATTTATCTTAAATACTGGTAATTCTCCTTTCTGGAATAGGGCCGTCGTGGTCGTGATCGTATGGAAGATGAATTTACAATTACCTGTGCAATCAGTGCCTATAACTAGTGAGTTCAAACCCTGTTCATGGCGAGGTGTACTCAATACAACAATATGTGATAAAGTTTGTCAGTGACTTGCGACAGGTTTTCTCCAGGTACTCTGGTTTCCTCCACCAATAAAACTAACCACCATGATATAACTGAAACATTGTTGAAAGTGGCATTAAACACCACAAACCAACCAAAGCCTAAACTAACTTTCATGGAATATCAATTTTAAAGACAACTTTCATTATCAATAAAAATTAAAATCCTTTATCAAAATAAGTACAATATGGCTTTCTCATTTACAGGCATAAAATGTTAAATGTTATAAAGTCAGTAGTATTTTATCTGCTAAGAAGTCTCTACAGGCACTGATTCCTTGACTCCTAAAGTAGTCATTTTCTAACTTGTATGAGGTGTGTAATAAACCTTATATAGTACTTATACATTCTCTAATAGTCCTAATTGTATCACATTGAGAGGTATTGAAGATTAACATAATTGAAGAATTCAGCATTTTATCTGTGTTTTCTACGAGATAACATTGAAGGCATTGATTTACAGTGTTTTCGTCCCGATATCTTCGTCCCCTGCGATGAAATCTATGTTTGTCGAGAAATTGTTCAATACAAATACGTGTACTTTAAAAATAAATGTTTACGTTTGTGGTTATTGGTACAATTTATGTAGTAAATCATTTTGCAATGATTTTGTTTTTTTTAACCTGAGTTGTTTGTAGTGCAAATTATATTAAAGTACATGTATACAGAATTTGTGGGATGGTGGACACATAGGGAGTAGACTGTTGTTTGTCCTTTTGTACTTTTTCTTTTAGTGATTGGGTTGTCTGTCCTTTGATTTATGGATTCTGATTACCCCCCCCTTTGGTAGTCCTTCTCTTATAATGCTATCACTTTTGCAATGAAATGGAGGCTTTATAAGAGGAGTGGCCTCTCTAGAGGGGGACAATTTGGTTGTATTTTACTATCTCAGTGTATGTAAATTCTGGCCTTATAAGACAGGCTACCTTTGGTTGGAATTGCCATATAACTAAGGGACTACTCTACACCTGTAAATAAGGTTACCATAGATACTTGTGTAGAACGTTACCTATTCTTAACATTTCAGTTACATGTATATCATGGTAGCAGTTTTATTGGTGGAGGAAAACGGGGGGTACAGGATTGAATACTGATAATGTCACAAAAGCGTTCAAGTATTTAATTCATGAAATAAATCTTGGCAAAATTACATTCTTTTAAGTCCTAAGATAGTCTATGTAGTGTGGACCATTTATTCCTAATGTAGCAACACAATTCAGTAATTTCAGGGGAATTGTTTGATATGTTCTGATCGTGATCTCACACAGATGGCCTATCAACTGTTCATTATTTTATGTCATACAATTTACTGTTAACTCATAACAGTTCCAGCGATATCAAATATGGTGGTATTGAAATCTATAACGTTCTTATTAAAATGATAATCATCGGTGACATTTAATCTTGAACATTTTCAATAGAAATTTGACTCGTATAACCCTCTTTACTCACTTCATTGATGATAATCATCACAAAAATTAAGCCATAATTAGATATTGAACTTTAATTATTATATTTGGTGATTTGTCATTCTCTATCGGATCTTTTTGTTGGTTATTTTCGTCATTGTATTATCGAGCCAAACTTTTGTGGTATAAATTATAGGGACCTAAGATTTTCAATACATTTGTATGTTATTTAAAGCAACGAAAAATAACTTATCAATTAGGAACTAATTGTTTGATTTTTTTTATATTATTCTGTCACCAATCTTGTGGTACCGAGCACAGAATTGTTCTGTATTTAATTTATCTACTCGTTGAAAAAAGTTGACATCTTAATGATTATTGAAAATGGCACTGTGGAACGATAATAGAAAAAGATTGGATCTGTTGGAGAAAAAATTGAAAATTCTTCTTAATTTGTGTAAGTTATTGAAATCTAACATGTGATGCCATCAATTCATTACCTAATCAACATACCATCTATAATATTGGTGTTTTTTTTTTTTTATCATCAAGGGACATACCATCTTATTTATGAGTTTATTCAAACATAACTTTTAGCTATCTAGCATGTTGTGTCATTAAATCGTTACACAATCAGCATACAGTAGCTCCCCGTCTTATAAGGCCACCCATTCTGAAGGAAATAGTTGTTTTATGAGAGGGTGGTCGCTCTTGAAGGGACAGTTTAGTACTAGTTTACTGTCTTAATGCATCAGAAGTGTGGCTTGATGTGAGGGAGACTATTTTACCATTTAAATTATCTGTTTTTATCATAAATGAACATCCTTGAAAATTACTCGAAATTACTTCCGACATCACTTGTAGTCTTTTAATGATATGTATCCTCAAATAAATTAATTTTATAGTCACATGTCATTTTATACGTATTTTGATTGATTTAAAAAGTTATGGTTAATTTTGTATGTACTTGAATCTGAAAATAGATGTTGTTCCCAAAGCGTCGCGTGCCGTTGTCATCAAGCGATTTTCTTTAAATGAGGCACCTTTGGGATTATTTAAATTTAATTTCGATTACTTGCCTTATTTTGAAAAAATAAATGTATTTTTCAATATCATAACAAAAAAAGTTTGAATTACTTTATAAGGATTGATCGAAATTATTTCTTCATGAACCGAACAAAAATTGCGATCAATCCTTAAATAGTTTGAAAGTTTTGACTGTCTAGCATTTCAGCATTAACATTTGACAAACTTGAATAGCCCCTTAGATTTTTATGCTCTAAATGGCTTTCCAATATTTGTCCATTTGGATTTATTTTAATGGAACTAATTTATTTTGTATGTGTATGTGTTAAGAGATGAATGAGTGTTTCATATTAGAATGAGACCATTGTGACCTTGACCTTTGACCTTAATGTCAAATAATTTATTTTTTTATATCTGCTAGAAGTAGAACCTTTTTGTCTTCAGGCTGAATGTCTTCATATATTATATGTGTTTGCATTATGTCATAGCAGAGTGTCACATTTAAGAATGGAGTTGTTGTTACCATGACGATTTACTACAAGGTGAAATAATAATTTTTTTGGCATACAATATTATCTAGAGCAGAAGTTTTTTGTCTTCAGTCTTACTTCCTTCATATTTTGCATATGTATGAAATATCAGTCATATAAGTTATTTCAAAGATTTGATATGGTTTCTTAGACTAAATAAAGAGGCAGACATGTTTCAGTTTATAGAAACACACAGTACCACTAGGTTTTTCTTTGTTATTTAAGTGTTTGTATGTTTTTGAATACAAAATTGAGTGTTTAGTAAAATTAAATTTAAGAAATAATTCATGGGGGCTTGAATATATATTGATTTTACCACGGGTTGGCCCTTTATGCCGATACATTACCCCTCGCGAAAGGGCCAACCCGTGGTAAAATCGATATATATTCAAGCCCCCATAAATTATTTCTATTCTAATAGGACAAATATGGTATTTGAACACTCAAAGCAAATTATGATGTTGCAGATCAGCTGATATACCAATATACACATATTTTACCACAGGTTTGGACCCAAAGCATTTGAAGGACGTCATATTAGAATATTTAATTTAATCCTTGTAAAACAAAACAGCAAAAACATTGACATTTATTTTTTATTCAACTAGTTGTTTGAATTAACTTGATGTTTTTCTTCTATCCATTAATGTCCCTTGTCAAGGATTGTATCACATGTATATATAACACAGCTGTTTTGAAATGATAGGATCATCTTTAAATGTCAAAACAATCGGATTTGAAAAATAAATATTTGACGCAGTCAGCATGACAATGCCCACAGCCTACTCACATGTCAAACACGCGAGTCCTGGGGTATGAATGCACATAACACTTTAAACCAAAATCAACCATGAGTCAATGTTTGGCATTTTTCAATAATAAATGGACAATGACTTAAACGATTGAAGCTTCAGTTAAAATTTTTAATTACTGTCTGCTTCTATTTTTTTTTTCATGAATGAACAATAACCTTCTGTTATTTATTTAAAGATCTGATTGTTTTAATTAGATAATATACCTACCCACGTAATACCTACCGTAAGAAGGAATTCAGGTGTACATACAATTACATTTAAATATAAACGGAAGTAATGGTAAACATTAGTCAGAAATCCCGTTATTAGTCATGTTTTTGGCACTCAGATAACGTTAAAGTTTTCAAAAACAAAGAAACAAATAACCGATAAAAGAAATGTAAACAGGTCCCTTTCATACAGTATCAAAAGGTCTGATATAAGAGTATATTTAAAGCTTCTGTCTCAAGCACTCCTTATTAGGTCATAATTTTACTGACCGAATGAAAACACAGTAGTTTTTATTTATTTTTTTAACATATACTAAGCGTGGAGTATTGACATAAAGTTTCAGACAGAGAAAAAACAATGGGGATCTTAAGAGGTTAGTTTTATTTTTGAATTGAGTTTTCACTATTGTCTGATCTGTTATTTATTAGAAGATAACCTTTTTGAATTTTTTGAAAATGGGTAAATTATAGTGAATCCTGATGTATATGTTTGTTGACTTTAACTTGATATAACTGAAGAACTGCTCCCTTGTCATTAAACAACAATCATTAGACAGCATAGAAATTGATTTATTTGATTTTTGGTGTTTTAATGCCACTTTCAGCAATATTTCAGCTATATCATGGCGACCAGTTTTAGTGGTGGAGGAAGCCGGAGTTCCTGGAGAGAACAACCGACCATGGGCAAGCAACTGGTAAACTGTATCACTTGCGGCTGCGAGTCAAGTGCACCCTTTTTGTAATTTATAAAGCTGGGCGCGAACCCACGTCGTACTGGTGATAGGCTTGTATGAGTTGTGAGGTAATCCAATTACCTAACTCACTAGAAAATTTGGAAAAAATAAAAAATTTTGAAATGAATAACAGTATCGTTTGAAAATGCTAGTTTACGAAAGTTGAAGGTAAAAGTTACATATTTATGAATATTTTTGTAATGAAGAAGCAACATAAAGTATGATTTAAAAAAACTTCCACAGATTTAAATTCCAATTTTGACTCAGGGGTCTCGTATGGTAGTTGGATTTATAACTACCTATGCAATCAGTGGCTATCACCACTAAAGTTGTGAGCTCGAATCCCACTCAGGGGAGATGTACTCGATACTTTATTATGTGATAAAGTTTGTCAGTGATGTGTGGCAGGTCAGTGGTTTTCTCAGGGTACTCTGGTTTCCTCCACCAATAAAACTAACGGCCACGATATAACTGAAATACTGTTGGCTTAAGCACCGAAACCCTAACCCTAACCAATTTTGACTCAAATTTCTTTTAAAGAAATCAAGGTTTCATGAATATGGAACAGAAAAGAAATAAAAAAGTAGTTAATATCCCAGGGGGATCATTTAAAGTTCATTCCATTTAATGCTTGTTGAAGAACATTATTAAAATAATAGTAAATCATATAGAACAATATAAAGGTACTTTTAAGAAACTTAATTTGTTTAAGAAATGGTTCTCAAGACTTTTAACTTGGTTTTTTTTTGTAGTTTGTAGTTTGATAGTTCCACACTTCAAAGAGCACTTTTTATATACATTTGTATGTGAAACTTGTTTTTTTACCGATGTTTACATGAGATTTAAGTAGACATTTGGCCTCATTTTGGAAAATTGTGTGTGAAACATTACAATAAACTACGATATTTGCATGCAAATGTTATCCATAAAGAAAGGTCATTACATTAATCACAAATTTTCACATTTGTCCTGATACGACTGAATTAGCTCTTATATCGGCATGCTGACCTGTTTACAATAAGTCATTTCACTAAAACTGATATATTATTATTAGCTGTGGAACCATAGATCTTAAAGGGAAATTTGCGGTAGTACCTACCACCAAAATTGTGGGCGGAGCTTATCAGCAAAAATCCCCGTTGATATGAACAGCATATTTATGAAACTGTATGTCACATGACCAACGTGACCAAGGTCACATACCTCAGAAATTTGAAGTGATTTTGTAGCTTTTAGACCGATGAAGAACATTATTTTTAATAAAACTAAAAGTTTCGTAGGGAGTAACACTAGTGACCATGCCTGTCAAATATTTTGCACCAAAAGTAACTATGAAACTGTGTATCATTGATTTTTCCTCATCGAGATGACCGTGGCCAAAATAATGAAGAAACTGAATGTTTGCTCCGCCCACAGCTATTTATACCCATGCTCCCGGTTTAAGGGACTGTTTTTTTCTGTATGTACTATAAAAAAAGAAGTATAATAGCAACTACGGCTCCACAGCTAATATTTTTATGACTTTGTTGTGGCAGATCCAAACCGTAACATATTTGACATTGACAGGCATTATTTGACATCCTACAAAGAAGTCTTTAGCATGTAATGAGCATTGCACTCTTCAAGCATGTTGTCAATCGTGATCCACGATCAGGCCTTCCATATTATAACCTGGCGACCCACCATTGAGAGGGTCCCTCCCCCATCCACCACCTGAGGACACACTGAGCAGCTCTGTGTGTTTGAGCGCTGAGAACGTTCGCCAAGTTCAAGTTCTTTATTCACTCAGACACATATACAGATGTAACAAGAGGATACCAGTACCCAGACAAATGTGTTAAATTATATACTGAAAAATATAATGTTATGTTATAAAGTACATTACTGATAATGTTAAAGTACATGATTTACGTTCTGGAAAGACCGCCATAGTCTGAACAAAATCAACAATTAATGAATATTCATGTCATTTCTAGAAGCTTGAATACAAAGGGAGATAAATCAGCTCATTTTCTTTTTTTGGAACATCAAAATTAAATTTGTTTGCTCGAGTTGAATTGAGGTGCCAATAAATTTCAATATGTATTAAAAATAAGATTCAATTTTCTAGTTGGTTATGCTATATTCTAAACTATTCAATTATTAAAAATATAAAATTTTGAAATTGAAAAGAAAAATTATTCAAGGTTGCTATTATTTATGAAAAACTGCATGATATTTTGATTTTTTTTAAACATATATTGAGTTGATTGATAAACATGATTTCGTATGTCTCACTATGGGATTTGTATTTTTACAAATTACAAAATTTTAATAAACAAAATTGATGATTGAAGTTTCACATCAAACGCATATCTTTTGAAATAAAATAAATAAAATAATAAGAAATTTGTTGACTTAAATTATTTAAAAAATATATGTCAGTGATCATGCCATATTGTAAGTTTATGGGCTATAGTGCAGTGACGTTTTTTTTCCGTGTCGTTGACGTAGCGGAAAATATATATTGGTAAAGTTGATTGATATATTTGGATAAATACAGAGTAGGCTGTTATCAAACTTATGTGTAAGGGTTTTAAATAATAAGATTTGTATGTTTGTAAACTTCAGTGTAGTGTTATTATTAGAAATACTTGTCCGTTGAACAAGGGGTCGGAATTCAACTAAAAAAATTTGATTCAATTATGAAATAGGTTATCAATTTTGTCCCATAGAATCATGGTATCTTATTGATTTCGCTCAATCATTTCGTCGTCAACGATGACAAAGTTACTTTTAATCGTTTTATCTTGAATTTGTTTTTTCCTTTTCCATAGTTCCCACTCATCCTCATTATGTGGAACTACTTAAAATATGTTTAAATTGCCTGAAATTGTTACAGTGCCATTTAACTTCAACAATTCAGCAAAATCATGAATTTATTGGGCAAAAAACCTACTCCACTGGCAGACCTCAAACTCAAATGAAAAAAAAAGTGAAACTACTATGTCTGAAGCAGATAGAATTGTAGATTCCATCTGATTCCAGCATTTCGTTTCTGGTGGCTAGGGACAGGCACAAATATGTGACAGGGCTACACCAGTTAAAGGGATCACAATACACATGATACTCCCTTAATTGTCCCCTCGCCAACGAAGTTGCGATGGGATATAGTAACGCTACCGTCCGTCCGTCCATCCTTCCGTAACATCCTTGTGAACACTCTAGAATCAACATCCTTTAATGGATTTCGACCAAACATGGTACATAGTTAGTCCTTAAGGGAATCTGGAGCCCTATTGATTTTCAAGGTCATATGTCAAAGGTCAAGGTCACCTGGTCAAATTTTTACCGCGTAATTACCTTGTGAACACTTTAGAATCAACATCCTTCAATGGATTTTGACCAAACTTGGTGCATACTTAGTCCTTAAGAGAATGTGGAACCCTATTGATTTTCAAGGTCAAAGGTCAAGGTCACCGGATCAATTTTTTACTGCATAACTTCCTTGTGAACACTTCAGAATCAACATCCTTCAGTGGATTTCGACCAAACTTGGTACATACTTAGTCCTTAAGAGAATGTGGAACCCTATTGATTTTCAAGGTCAAAGGTCAAGGTCACCGGATCAATTTTTTACCGCATAACTTCCTTGTGAACACTTCAGAATCAACATCCTTCAGTGGATTTCGACCAAACTTGGTACATACTTAGTCCTTAAGAGAATCTGAAACCCTATTGATTTTCAAGGTCATAGGTCAAAGGTCAAGGTCACCAGATCAAATTTTTACTGCATAACATCCTTGTGAACACTCTAGAATCAACATCCTTCAATAGATTTTGACCAAACTTGGTACATACCTAGTCCTTAAGAGAATTTGGAACCCTATTGATTTTCAAGGTCAAAGGTCAAGGTCTCCAGGTCAAATTTTTACCATGTAACATCCTTGTGAACACTCTAGAATCAACATCCTTCAATGGATTTTGATCAAACTTGGTACATACTTAGTCCTTAAGAGAATCTGGAATCCTATTGGTTTTCAAGGTCAAAGGTCAAGGTCACCGGGTCAAATGTTTAGGCGGGGGGATACGCCACGCTTTGCGTTGCCCTTGTTATATCTTCATGTGCAATTAAAAAAAAATAATAATAATAAAACACTCATAAAAGATTTGATGCAGTTAATAAACAAACCTGTACTTTCATAAAAATTACAACAGCATAAACATGGACAGTACAAAGTACACAAGCAGGGTCAGTAAATGATGATAAGGTCAAGGACATATTAACTAATAAGGAAGAAAGTCTTGGTTGTTGACCATTGCTCTAAGGCTTAAAAAAAATTAAAATAAATGTATGGTCATATCATGGACAATACCATTATTATCACATGGTAAAACTTGATACTTAACATAAGAGATGTTGTTGTACATTTCGTTAATCCCATTGATTGACAGGTTTGGCCTAAATAAGTACTTTTAGATACAAATGTTTTTGTAATCAGTTTGAAAGCTTCTCCAAGTAATACTAAATGTTTATAGACAAATTAGGCATTGGGTATGTACTAAACAACACCTTAAAATTATAAAGTTAAGCCATTAAAATATCAACGATGTCTTTTTTCGCAAAATAGATTATTAAGTTCATTGGTTGCTTGCCCTCGTCTCTTACTAACTTGTTGACAACCTTACTGTGATAAAGTTGTTGTGTACCAGTTCGGTACCAGTATATTGTTTTTTGAATTAATGAATGCTATTTTCCGTTGAACCACATTTAAGAAAGATTTTAAATAGAAAATGTGACTTAAATGGATGGACATTCTTAAAAGTTGCTAATGGTAAATCATTACAATATATATTTTCAATTTTATTTATCTTTTATAATATTTTTTATGAAAATAAAGCTAAAAAGAAGATTTTATATTTAAATATATGTTGATTTTTTTTTTAGCCTTTGATCTCAGAAGAAAACCAGTACTTAACCAGTTTTTAGACAACTGTACAAGGACTAATGGTATTACAAGGGAGATAACTCCAAATAATACAGAGGTCTGTACATCACAGGATTACAGCAAAGTAGATAGCAAGGATGAACTCAGAAAATTGGTATGATCAATATTGTTTTTTTTTTTTTTTATCATTCTGGAATAGTAGAGTGAATTTTTTATAAACACAACCTTGAATAAATCAGAATCATGTTCACTGGTGTATATACAGATAATCAAAATCAGCCCCCATTTTTAAAGTGGGCTGTGAGGAAATTGGGTACAAGGTTTCATTGATTAATTTTTTATTTGGTTGTTGAATTTTTTTTTTATTATTTAAATTATTTGATTGCACTCCTATAAGGATGAAGAAAGTGGAAATTAATTTTTTTTTTTATTACATTTGAAGAAATAATATTGAAATTTGAAAGCTCGCCCTTTCTAGTCTGCATTGAGTATAAGTTTATCTTTAATCCATATTTCACATGAGAAAATGTAAGACTTTTTTGAAATTCCTTATATTAATGATATTTGAATTAAAAACAATTTTATTTGGGTGCCAAATTAAATAAATTTGAAAGTTACAATGTCTGTCACAAAAGTTTGTATGCATAATTCTTCATACATTTTAAAATGGAATTAATTCCTTAAAAATTAGCATGCTTGCTTATTGCCATGTTTAGAATTGCATATATTATAGCATTTTGATCAGACCATTTTTGACTTTAAATTATTCACCAAAATGGGGGGGGGACTTGTTTTTCTGTCAAAAACAACCTTGAAACATCTTATTATTTCCTCTTTTTAGTATTTTAAAATATATTTACCACATGTATCCAATGTCACTTTGACTATTCATGTTCCTCGTGGTATGCTGGTGTTTCACAGACCTTAAAAAACAAACTTCAGATTGCCCAGAACAAAACCGTTAGATTTATAAAAGAATTAGGTCCAAGATCTAGTGTTCGCCAACCAGAACTATCAAGTGTTGGATTTCTTAATATTGAGAATAGGGTAAAGCAATTAAGATTAGGACATGCACATAAAATCTATAACAACAAATGTCCAACGTATTTAAAAGATAATTTTATAAAAGTTAGTGAAAATCATGAATATAACACTAGATCAAGCCAATTCAACTTCGTTGTTCCAAAAATCAAAGGTGTGGACTCTTCAACTTTTTTCTTTAATGCTATTAAAGATTGGAACTCGCTTCCAAATAACATAAAATCAATAAAAGACCATAACGCTTTCAAAACAGTAATAAAACAACATCTTAAAAAATAATTACAGCCATATCTTTTAAAATATTATCAACTAAAATTGTGCCATGTGACCTCTTAACTCATTTTTTTTATTTTTTATTTTATTAAACAAGTGATATACACTAAAGGACCCCATTGGAAATAAGCGGAAACGCTTTAATGGGTTATCCTTGGAAGGATATCAACTTAAAGTGCATTTTAACCTTGATACATTGTTTTATATAATTTTATATTTGTATATTTTTAAACTACACTAGATTTAGTTGGTATCTGTCCTAAATGAATTTTACCTTTTACCTTATGTAAGTTATGGTAAACAGGCCTTGTACTTTGAAACTGTTGAAATAAATTTTGTTTATATCACAATCTGTTGTTGAAGTAAACATCTGTATTAGATTTTTATTTGTTAAGTTAAAGCTTACACTAATTATAGTAAAATAATAATCAAACATAGATAAATCATTCATAAACTATCGATTCTGAATGTCAGTTTAAATTTATATTTCACTGTAATAAATTATGGTCATTGAAAAACATAAATTTCAATTGTGAATGTATGTTTCAATTTTTATTTCACCATAATAAATTACTGTCATTGAAAAATATAAAAACGTAAATTTCAATTGTATTGAAAGTGACAGAAAGAAGATGTGATATGATATGGGTTGATTATCGTGGATTGATAAGTATATCTTGATACCAACACAATGTTTACAAAAATCTTATCAAAACAATCTATTGTATAAAACACAACACCCAAATAATAAAGAAAGTGCAGATTAACATGTGATGGGGTGATTTATGGGGTGATTTATGGACACGATAAGATTATCAATAACTTGTTTTAAATTTAACGCTGATCAATACTAATCAGGGATCAGTTGTAACTGATAGTGTAATTTTTCGACTAGAAATCAAGGAGAGGTGTGAAATCGGAGAAATAAATTAAATACAAGGTGAACAAATTATCGTTGAAAATTAACTTCCATGTTTTTTTGTCAATATAAAATGTGGTTTGAAATGTTTGATTAATGTATCAGGTTTTAAATAACATGTATTATATTGATGGTGCCACGTACTGCAGAATATTACGAAAATAAACGTTGATATATATAGGAGACACGTTAATGTAGAAATTGACAGTGTTGGTCTTTTTTTAACAAAGAAATTTTTTGGACGAAAGTACTCATAGTAAAGTTCTTTTTAATACATACCGCTACATATTTACATTGAATATTATAAATAAACCTGAAATTGCACCAGCGTTGTTCTGTTGACCTGTCTGCTTATTTTTTAACATTAATTTATTTGAATATTTAAACAAATCTGTGGATTTTCATTATAATATATATACACCTATGCTTCTAACCCGGTGAGCAAAGATTATTTTTTGCAGCTTAAATAATAATATTTAATAAAAATATTCTCTATGCAAGTTTATTATTATTTTTTTGACCAACAAAAATGTTGTATTATAAATGTACTAATTAAAGTACAATCCATTTTGTTAGAGAATTGTAAATATTGTTCTACCAATTTAGTTCACATATAGTTTGCCAGCTCAAGGTCCGCCCACATTAACCAGCGACACTTAACATCTTCAAGGTGTCAAGTTTTTGGTAATATTATAAATAAATAACATGTTTATTTTTCTATATTCTTTGTAAGTATTACCGTTACGTTACCGTTAAGTAAGGAGTACTAACAAGTCGTAAAGTAAACACGATAAGTACCGGTACTGGACGATTGATTAATCTATGGTAAAGTTTTGTTTACCTCCAGCCAAGTGTTTTAATGAAGGTCCATGTTAATTATTCTTAAATAATGTTATGCTTCATTTGAAAACTCTCAGACTTGATTTTGAATGAATGAACGCTTTATTGCATAAAGCACCATACATCTCATTTGAAATCGAATTTTGTGAGAAGATGACCGTTTAGTTAAAACCATAATGGAAGCGGGAGGGTTGGTGCTGTAAAATCTGATTCAACCTTCCATTTCTTTGAAAATGCCTGTACCAAGTCAGGGTCATTGCGGTTTTCCCAGTTTTCTGGTTGTTGACTGATTTTGTCTGTTTGATGATTTATGAGTTTTGCCTTTTCCTTTGGAAGATTGCTCGGTGTTCGGTAATTTTGTTATTACACTTATTTGTAAAGTGGGTGAAACCAAAGACTATGAAATTGGTACTTGCTGCTTCTTTGTTAAGCATTCAGCATTAAGGAGAAAGAGCAAAGACTGGTTGACTGGGAAACAGGATAATGTGTCTGAGTGGAGTGACTGTTGTTTCAGTGAGATAGTACTATAAAAACTGAACTAAACATGTTGGTCAAGAACAAAGCGGACATCAATATCAACTCCTGGAAATGTAACTCACCATGATTCACTTAGCGTTAGACAACATTCACTCACTCGTTGAATGGTATACCTCAGAATTCGTCACACTTATTTTGGTCAAAAGCCTCAGAATTGCTGCAATTTTCACACATTACGAGTAGAATCACTTACTATCTGTTTTCTATTATAAATGAAGTAATCATTTTAAATGGTTTTTAATCGTTTTTCAATTTTCATGTTACAATGTTTGAATTTTAAAAATCATTACTTAACTGATATGCCAATTTATGTAAGTAGGCATTGATAGTACATTATTGTACCATCCTCAAAGAATTTCAATAAAAGAAAAAAATCTTGTGATGTTTTTAAATGTAGTTTTTTTTAAAACTCACAATTTTGTGAATTTTGTCAGAAAAAAATGAATGTATTTTAGGGAAAACCTATTAATTGAAGTAGAATTTGAATTGAAATTAGAAAAAAATGCAGTTGACATTTTAACACTGAACTTAGGGGTGATTTCTTTAATTGCTCATACTGAAACCCCCCCCACAATGTATTGCACAAAACCTTTAATTTATCTATTGCATAAGTAATTTGTCAATTTCGAATTTCTTTCAAAAGAACGTTTTATGCATTTTCATATTTCTATAATTGATTCCAATTATTTCAATTATAATTTTTCAATAACGCTATTTTTGTTTACCATTTGTGAATTGAACGTGATTTGTGTCGATCTTAATCCCACCATTGATCATTCTGGCTATAGATAGTTATTATGAAAACCTAGGCATGCTATTCATCCAAATTATGAAAGGATTTGTTTACTTTTTGACGGAAATTCCTTTCATGTATTGAACTTACAACTTCATTATTGAATCAATCTAAGATTTATCAATATATTTATTTTTCGTCTTGGTAATTTATTTCTCATATGGATATAGTAGATTTGTGTTGAGACAAAATGAAAACATTGTCATGTCTCCAATAATGCATTATTCATTTTGAAAATTTAGCAATTTATATGGTGTTGTCGTAAATTAAGACGTTTTTAATTTTAATATTTGTATATTAATATGGATAGATATAATCATCAATGAATGATGGGATTTATTTTACCGTGGAATATTAAAAAATTAAACGCGACATTTGGATGTCAAAATTTTAATACTAATCATGAAAGAATTGCGGGAACTTTTAGACAATGTTTTCATGTTAACCTTGTATCTGTTATATCAATGTTTCATTCTTTTTTAAATTGCTTCAATTCAAGTATTTACTCAACATATGTTTAAATCCTTTTCATGTAAATATTTTGAGTGGGGTAAAACTGTTATATGCTAATTTCACTAGAGGTCATGTGACAATTAAATCAAAAAGAAAATTATGGCAACATAAAAAGATATACCATGTGAAGAAAACTTTATATTTGGAAATGATTTAAATGATATTATATGGGAATTTGACAAACTAAGTCAGGAAGTCAGTGAATTGGTTGACGATTTTGTGTCGGAAATTATATTTCACCATTATGGCGATAAACAGAAGATTTCTACCGAAACATAAAATATATTGACAATGTTTGTAAGCTATATGCATCGTAAATTAAGCTTGGATATGACTGCAGAACCGCGGTCACAACTTTTGTGGTCCCGGTCTCAAAACTTTATAAATACTAAGGTAAGATCATATATATCTTATTACGGTAATAAGAAATTGTGTGCCGATATTTTTATCAGGTATCGAAAATTTTTGTTTGTTTAATATTTTTATTTTCTACAAAACATCATAAATAAAATTTGTTCACATCACGATATAGCTAAAATATTGCTAAAGTTGGCATTAAACACCAATCAATCAATCAATCATAAATAAATAAGTTCCTATCAAAATTTAGGAAGTGTGATCATTTTTAAATAAAGTGTATCAAAGAGGAATATGCTAAAAAAAAAAAGTAAATATAAGTTAAAGAATTTCTTCAACGTTTTTGTCTAAAAAATGTAGTTTTTCTTCTGTTTTATTGCATTCTCCATAAGGGCAAAAAATTATGACAATGGTCTATTATTGAAAAGTCATGATGACAGTACTGGTAAAGAGGATTGAAATGGAGGTAACCTCATGTTGTTTCATGGTATAATTTCGTTGAAATGAACATTAAAGATGAATTAGAGCCAGTAACACAACTACTGTGAACCCTTTCACACCCTTTATACAAATTAAATTAGTAAAGATTTCCTACTTATGGACTTGATTTAAAGTTCCGTTTATACAGGATTTCGGTTTATTCAGGACTTTATTTAAAATTCGGTTTATACAGGATTTCGATTTATTTGGGGTTATAGGTTGTGACAGGTTTCACTGTACTAACAACTATGACGAGTAACGATAAAAATAATGCTAGCCATAAAATATCTCTGTATGACAAATTATATCAAAGTTATAAAAAAATATTATGATGCACATTAAGTTTTTATTGTTGAAATAATATTAACGCAAGCCAAAAAAAGATCGTTTGACGTATGGCGGTATAGTAAAGAACATTCCTATCCTCGGTAAAGTCTGGGATATTAAACAACATACACCTAAGACATTTATGTTGTTTACGACCTTGACACAATTTCTTTGTGTACATGTAATAGGTTTCAAATGATAAAATTGATAATTTATTGATCAATATCACTTATGTGTTGAAACAATTTTACGCTACAACAGATTTGTAAATTTAATGAAATTTTCTACTACACAGAAGAACATAGTACATGTATTGATTTAGTAAACACCCCTTTTCACATAAATGCCACAACCATAATCGTAATCTTATTACCTTAATTTGTGTTTTTTCTATATATAACGTTCAAGTTCTATTTACCGGTGCAAAACATGGTCACCTAATTTCTATAATAAATTTAGGTCAAAATTAGTTTTGATTTAATTCTTTCTAATTTGATATTTGTTGTATCTTTTTTTATTTTCATTTTTGGCGATACACAAATATCCAGCGACATCCCGTATGGGGTCATGCCAGGGGTCAGCGATGGCCCTACCAAATCTATAGGTACCGGTATTAAATCTGAGTATACGACAAGAGTTTTCCGATTCGACAATATATTTAATTGACCAATGTCAGCATATTAACCACTACATATCTAAAACTTGGTGCAAATGTGAAATATACAATTGGGTAGATTCTACAATATTTAGATCTATTCCAAACAAGAATTATCTGACATATCCACATTCCTCTTCACTGTTCTCTTGATCCACGTTGATCCACAGCCATTTTCACAGTACAAAATATATATTTCGATGCGTGGTTTTTTTTTTTATGTTTATCTGCACTTAAGCAAGTTTTCAACTATATCATGACGCCACTAGATATTTTGACCGTAGAAAAAAAGAACTAATCCATACGAATATGTTGTATCGTTGATTATGATTTTTTTTTTTTTTCAGTTAAGTCAAACGAATGACTATGAGGAAAAGAAACAGATTCGATTAGCGTTACGACAGCTGCGACAAAGAGATCGAGGTAAATCTAATAACCAAACTTTATAGAAAATGTAGCATTTGTGGTCCCTTGTTGTATGATTGGTTTTTAATTATATAACCTGCCTGTATTGAGTAGAAACATTATTGTTGATGACACTTCATGCTGTCATCCTGTGTAACTACTAGGATAAGGATTACTGAATTAACTATTCAGGTATAGCTTTCATTTTTATGTGGAGACAAGGCATTATGGTCATAAGAATTTTTATAAACATTTTGTGCTTGTGTACCCCTCTTATAAAGTTACCCCTTCTTCAATGAAAAAGTGGCCTCACAAGAGGGATAGCCTCTCTCTATACTATCCCAGTGCATCTCAATTTTTGCTTGATGGGAGGGGTGTCGTCTGCTAGGAGTGGCCTTATAAGAGGGATGGCCTCTCTCAATGCTATCTCAGTGCATCTCAATTTTTGCTTGATGGGAGGAGTGTCTTCTGCTGGGAGTGGCCTTACAAGAGGGATGGCCTCTCTCTATACTATCTCAGTACATCTCAATGTTTGCTTGATGGGAGGGGTGTCGTCTGCTGGGAGTGGCCTTACAAGAGGGATGGCCTCTCTCTATGCTATCTCAGTACATCTCAATTTTTGCTTGATGGGAGGGGTGTCGTCTGCTGGGAGTGGCCTTATAAGAGGGATGGCCTCTCTCTATGCTTTCTCAGTACATCTCAATTTTTGCTTGATGGGAGGGGTGTCGTCTGCTGGGAGTGGCCTTATAAGAGGAAGACTAGTGTATCGGGTATATTCAATCTTCTGATTGGACAGCATTGGAGTACTGATCTGAGGACAAATTTCTTGACATCTTTAAAATATTTTTTTGTTTAATGAATCATATATTCACCTGTTTCTTTACCCATTCCTTTCAAGTCATTGGTCTTAATTTGACCGAACTACCAAATCAAACTACCGGTACATGTATCTTGGACCTGACACCCTAAAATGCCAGTTTGACATGTCGTCCTCATTGACCTAAAGCCTGGAAAATACGGTAGTCTTTATAATGTGTCAAGAACTGCTTGTAAGTCTAGGGGGAAATTTAACCATAATATAAGATGAATAGATATCTTATGACTTGCTGATAGTCTTGTTAGACGGATTATTAACTTGTTTAGCGTTGTTAAAGTACGAGACTTGTTGAAGGATAAAGTCACTTGTCAAACTAGATAATCTGTCAGAATTATCCAGACACGACGGTCAAAACGATGAATAATCGGGGTAAATCGTCATTTGTCTATTCACGATGAAATCTATCGAAAGAGGGTCTTAGAAGGGGAACTTAGAAAAATTTGTTAATGGAAATTTCTAAAAATACTTGATGATTGATCACTAAAACAAATAATCCTGACTTGCGGAGATACGCAAGGACACAGGTTTCCATAAGATGGATTTGTAAAATCGAAACTTTTTGTTTTTTTTTATAAAATCACAAAAGTTCAGGGACACAGGAAAAGTTGCAAAATAGATTTGGAGAAGTGGAGCATTAATTAAAAAAAATTCACAATCTTAAAAAAAAAAAAAATTACATCTTAGAAAAAAACTACACAGTCTTAATTCATGAAATAAGGATCCTCCACTATAAGTCACTTGATACAACATTATGTGATAAAGTTGTTCAGTGACATGCGACGGGTTGATGATTTTTTTCCGGGTACCCTGGTTTCCTCCACCAATTGAAAGTGTATCTCTTCTCAGGTGTCAATTGTGAATTTTTGCTAAAAGTTGAACACTAAAGTAAAACTATTTATTATTAATTTATGATATACTGGTAATCTCAATACTATTTTATTTTTTCAATACTACTTTTGTCCCACCACTTTTTGTTGAAGTGCCTGTACCAAGCCAGGAAAATGAGTTGTCATGGATACGTGTGTTAGAGTTATCAATTTTGCCTCTTCTTTCTTTTTTTTACAATATTCGGTTGGTTTTTGGAATTGTTCCGACAGTGTAATATTTTTTTTTTTATTTTTCATTATAATACTGACATATATTTTAAGCTTGACACAGATATTTGCAAGCTTAGCATTTCTGTTACGAACTTTTACAAGTTAAGTATATGGTGTACTATTTGAATATCGAATAAATTCGTGATTTTTAAAATCCATTCCACATTATATTCACTCTATAATATTTTCTTTTATATATAGAATGACTTTTATATGGATTTAATAATTCATTCTTTAAGTTAAATATTTAATTAAGAAGTTCTATTTTCTCAAATATTAACCAGATTTTTGTGCTGTTGTGGACCAAGGTTTTTCACATTAATCTTGCCTTTAAATTCGTCTTTGGGGCAATATTTGTGCAACACCTTCAAATCTCATTTACATATTTGTATTGACCCTCATGTAGTTAAATGGATAAGAATACTTATGTTCATGATCAATTTGAAATTTAGATCAAATAATATTAGTAATTTATTAACTTAATGTTGTTACAGTTATGTCTTTAAAATTCTTCTGAACATAACCTTGTTTTTGGATACAATAAAACATTTTGAGGATCATGATTGTAATGTTGTAACAGTTATGTCTTTGAAATTCTTCTGAACATAACCTTGTTTTTGGATACAATAAAACATTTTGAGGATCATGATTGTAATGTTGTAACAGTTATGTCTTTAAAATTCTTCTGAACATAACCTTGTTTTTGGATACAATAAAACATTTTGAGGATCATGATTGTAATGTTGTAACAATTATGTCTTTGAAATTCTTCTGAACATAACCTTGTTTTTGGATACAATAAAACATTTTGAGGATCATGATTGTAATGTTGTAACAGTTATGTCTTTGAAATTCTCCTGAACATAACCTTGTTTTTGGATACAATAAAACATTTTTAGGACCATGATTGAAACTTTAAGAAGTTTTAGTTTGTGAGGGTGGGGGAGAGGTGGGGTGGTAGGGTTAATAAAATGCTGCTTAATATTCTTCTTACTAGATGTGATGGTCTTATAATAGGAGGAGGACTGGATTTCAATAAAAAAAAATATATTAATATTTTGTTATTTCGTGGCGGTCAGTTTTATAGATGGAAGAAACTGGAATACCCTGAGAAAACCACTGACCTGTCGCAAGACACTGACAAACTTTATCACATAAATTTGTATCGAGTACACCTAGCCTGTGCAGGATTCAAATTCACAGCATTAGTGGTGATAGGCACTGATTGCATAGGTAGTTGTAAATTCAACTACCCTACGATCACGACCACGACGACCCCCGTAGGACACATAGAACCGTCTTTCACCAAAGGTTTACATGATTTATGCATCATATTAATTGTGACTTTATGTAAAGTGAGATATCATTGGATAATTCAACGATTTGTCTATCATGAGAAACAGTACAATAATGGAATAATCCTCTATCTTTATTTTTGGACCCATGCTATCTATGTCAAAATAAATAAATTGAAAAATAGCGATATCTCAAAAGAAGATATGAGTATTCAGTATTTATATAAAGAAATAAATGTTCAATTTTGTATTTAATATAAATTTTCAATTACAAAAGAAAATTCATTGTATCTCAGAAATCTTGCCAAAAATTTTCTAATTTAATAATGCTACCTAAACAATACTTGTTTATTTAGAAGCAAGATATCTCCTGAAACGTATCAAATTTAAGAACATGACCAATTTATGGATCAAATTTTGATGCAAGGAAATCTTAAACTTAGCTTTATTGTTTCACTTAAGGTATATTTTGTTGACAGAAGACTCGTTAGTGGTCATAAAATCGTCAAATTTAAGATGGTCATAAATAATTTTGGATGATGTTTTCATAAAATAAGGTCACAAGATTGTATAATAAAATTTGAATTTTAGATATAATAACAGATTTGTGTTTCAAATTTAAAGGAGATCATAAAATGGTTGGTTATTTTTTTTTAGAAAAATTTAAGTAAAAATTGAAATGATTGGAATTTGGCTTGAATTACTTTTTTCATGATTTGTCATATTAAATTTTTCTTTTTTTTTTTTAATTGTAACTAAATATGGTAACCTTTAATGTGATACAACACGATTGATGAAATTTTGGTATGAAATTACTCTTTTTTTCATGATTTATGTTTTAACAAACATTTTTCATTTCAAAAGAATTAAAAATCAACTATTCAGAAACATTATTTAACCCCACCACATTTCTGTGCCTGTCCCATGCAAAGACTTAGATTTCCAATGCCATATGTCATGGTCTTTTTTATGTTTAAACTTGGTTTTCATATTTTTTTCTGTACATAGTCTATGTATTTGGATCTTCTAGGGTAGTTAAATTTAGTCTGACAAATCTGGTCCAAAGTCTACATTTCCCTGGTCATGTACAATTTATGCTTAAAAAAGTAATGCAATTTGGATTATATATTTTAGAAGTGCAAAGTGATTTTTATTTAATTTCGAATTTGGTGCACTTATTCTTGTATATATGTAAGTATTAAGAAATGATTTAGACAGCCACAAAAATTGTAAATCTGTTTAAGACATTAAAATTACAGAAATAGAATTTAAATAAGATATGATTATCACAGCGAACCTCATTCAAAAACTGCTTCTACCTTAGGAGTGAAAAATCAAAGTACATGTAGTAGTCGTTACTGGAGATACGGGTGTATGTTTAAGACATTAAAAATTACAGACACAGCATTTAATTAATACATGTATATCACTATCCCAGCGAACCTCATTCCAAACTGTTTCTACGTCAGGAGTGAAAAATCAAAGTACATGTAGCCGTTACTGAAAATCTGTTTAAGACATTGAAATTACAGACACAGCATTTAAATTAAATATTATTATCCCAGCGACCTCATTCAAAACTGCTTCTACCTTAGGGGTGAAAAATCAAAGAAAATACATGTACCCGTTACAGAAATATTAATAAGCGGTTACAAAATTAAATTAAATATCCTGTCATTTTAATATCTTGTTAATTATTATATCAAATTTCCGTTCAAAGAGAAACTGATTTGTGGGTTCGTGACCTTTTATCGATACATGATTTTTTGTCAGATGATTTAATTTATCAGATACCATAAACCATTATTAATTTTAATGATCGGCATACATTGTATGTGAAGAATACGTAGATACTTTAAAAAATCTATTTGATTGCAAAATGCGGTAATCTAAATAAACAGTTTTTTATACCCCCTCGAAGGTGTTTGATGTCATCGATTGTCAAAGAGAGTCATCAAAAGTATCACTTTAATATTATTTTCAATACAAACTTCTCAACCAGGCAACAGTGTTCTGTAGATAAAATGCTGCACCGAGGACGTCAATAGCGTGCAAAAAATTACTCATTTTGATTTTCAATACTCAATACTTTTTAATAGCGACTATTAAAGTTTGAACAAATTTTTCATACTTGACCTTCTGTGTAATTTCCCTAGTCTAACATCTGCCAGACAAAAAAAATTTCAAAATATTATTGTGATTGAAATAAAATGTGTACTTATATTTTTTATGTATGGCAGAGTTCATAAAGTGTAAAGTAATGGTTATTTATGGTAGTGAAGCAGCAATTATTTTATATTGCACTATGGTTTGGATTTCTCTGCTATAAGATATTGATCTTGCACAAGAAATCAAGTGCATCTTTAAGTTTAAGCTATAGTACCGGTAGTTACTATTTAACTCGATATAACATTATGTGAAAAAGTTTGTCAGTGACTTGTAGTATGTCTGAGGTTTTCTCCGGGTACTCTCGATTCCTCCACCAATAAAACTGACCGCCACGATATAGCTGAAATATTGTTAAAAGTGGCATTAAACAACATAAAACGAAGCAAACCAACTACATGTACTATTTAACTAATATCAACAGTTTTTGTTATACTATAGAGCTGCCCACCCACTACACTATAGAAACTGGAGAAAACTTACAAGATGTGTACTTGATTTCAATCTGATTAAAATTATATGTTAAATACCCTATGCTGACCTTTAACTTCTGACACAAGTCAGTTTGACCTTATGTCAAGAACTTTAGGATAAAATCCAGTTTTTAAAAACAGTGAAATTGGATTTTTTTTTATAAAAAAATTATTTCAAAATCCCTGATATAATGCAAACTTATTTTCATTGTATAAAGAATGTAGTTCATTTGAGATGACCAGAAGACTGCATGGTATCTTCCAAAAGTTTAATGGTTTGATCAGATTGCACAATTATTCATTACATTAAAGCGTCTTGTCTTACAGACCCACAAGAAATGTCCTTAACAAGAAATTTATGTAGAATTTCAAATATTTTTGTTTCTATTTGCTAGATGTCAAGTTTTTTTGCTTTAAAATAGTTTTTTTTTTTTACAGATATTTGAAAGGAAATGCAATATATATCGATCTACCAAATTTGAAAATTGGAATTTAGGTACATTAAACCAGTTTTTTTGTTTTTTTTTTAAGGATGGCAAAGACATATTTCAGCACCAGCAATTAGTTCACAAAATATTAGAACTTGCTGACTCATCGTGGAATACAATATAAACATGATATAGATATTACATGTAATGTCTTGCTGCAGAACATAATGAGCTAGATTAAGCCTGTAATTGTAGGGGAGGAATATTGACTGACTAGTCGTTACATTTTTAACCTTGTAGAATGCCGCTGGCCGAAAAAACTAAATGTTGGTGTATTTATGGGAATTAAATGAGCATTGATGTTAAATGTTTTATCACGTTCATCTGGACTGAATTTTCAATAGGTCAGGGTTAGGATAGCATTACCCGATTTTACCCTGCCACTTTTTTGTGGCTGTCTTAAAAAGCTAGGACCTAGATTTTGTCTTTATTGTGTTTTGATTTTTAAGGTTTAATAAATTTGAGATGGATTTTCAAAACTTTTATGGATTTTTAGAGCACCTCTATTTTTTTTTAGTTTAATTCATTTAACATTGACAGAAAGCAATTAAAGCTACAACGATATGATAGTGAGTTTGTTTGGGAAAAAGTTTCTTCTTTTTCGACTCAATTGGAGGGTTAAGGTGTTAGGGTTATGGGGATTAATGCCAATGTCAACTATATTTCAGTTATATCGAGGTGGTCAGTTTTATTGGTATAGGAAACTGAAGTACCCAGAGAAAACCACTGACCTGTCACTCGTCACTGACAAACTTTAGCTCATAATGTTGTATCAAGTTGAGTGGGACTCGAATCAACACAATTGGATCCAATTTCATATATTTTTGAATAATAGGAATAGTACAAACCATTTGTTTTAAAACAAAATAATCATCAATTGATAATTCCTAACTAAATTGAAATCAATTTCATAACCGTCCAGGACATTACAACTTCCTTGGGGGGACTCCATGATGTAAAACGTTTATAATAACAATTACTTGCATATAGAATATTGCAGGTAATTTCAAATTGTGCAATTAATGTGTCAATTTTAAAAGTGTAATTTAAAAAAAAGAAGTATCTTTAGCAAACGATTAGGATGGTTACACCTGAACTCTTTGTTGACAATCACCTGATAATTACCTGTAGACGACAAACACCTAATTATTACCTGTAGACATCAAAGTAATTTTTATGTCACACATTAATCATAAAGTATATCGACTATAACAAGAAAAGCACTATAACGTTTTAACGTATTTCTTATTTTTTTATCGCTGTTAACAACTTTATTTATTACCTCCCTGCTTTTGATATATGTAATATGAAAATAATGACGATTTAATTCAAATCTTTGTAAAAGACCCTATTTTTATTTTTGCTTGATTTGGGACATCTGTTTTTGTCAAAGATTTGATTAATTGAATATCAATACACATTCGTAAATATTTTATTTAATGCCGTTCTCCTAGCTTGTATTGCATTTTACATTTGAAGTTCATGTTAAGCGAAATGTTTATCATATAAGGCATTGGTACTTTGTTAAAACTTAAAGCCAAAGTGTTATTGACATACAAGAATAAAATGATGGACTATTTTATGAAACTTTATTGGTCGTTATGGATACATTTTTGAATTTCACAATGACGTACCGGTGACTTTCATGAAGGTTAATCCAGGAACTTGTTGTGTACATTAAATTGGATATCTTCTTTTTTATTTCAAATACATGTAGATGTACAATGGATATCTACGTTAGTTATAAAGAGATTATACTTACGCAGCCTAGCAGTAAGTTTTTACATGGTAAATTTTTACATTATTTTAAGGTGCTGTAACATTGTGGCAGCGATCATATGGTAGTTAGATTTACATCTACCAGTTACCATCCCCTATCAGCGAGATTAGTTTCTCCAGTATGTAAACACAATGTATGTTGCTATTATACATCACTGGTGCCAAGCAGGGATCAGGATATTCTGACCTTTCAAAGTGCCTCATCTCAATCAGTTTTTTAAGGGGGAAGTTATGTAAAGACAATGTATGTTGCTATGTTATACATGACTGGTGCCAAGCAGGGATCAGGATATTCTGATCCCTTCAAATGCCTCGTCTCAATCATTTTTTTAAGGGGAAAGTTATGTAAAAACAATGTATGTTGCTATGTTATACATGACTGGTGCCAAGCAGGGATCAGGATATTCTGACCCTTTAAAATGCCTCGTCTCAATAATTTTTTTAAGGGGAAGTTATGTTGTTTGATCTATTGTCCTGTTATTTCTTATTAATTCTATTATGTATTGGTTTCAGTTTTGTCTCTACCAAGTGTAATTTTTTGTTCTGTTCTCCGTATTTCCCCAGAGCCAGAAAATATTTTTCATGCAAAATAAAAATCAGATTTTTTTTTACATGAAATATCAGTAATTTGTTTTCAAATTTATAAAAAATTCATAGTTCAAAACTGCATGGTCAATTCTTTTTCTTACATTTTACAGTAAAATTTATTTGTTTCTATAAAATATGACGACAATATTTTTTTTTAATTAAGAAAAAACAAAACCCTAAAAGTTAAAAGTTAAAAATGGTTTCATTTATCTCAATAGCTTTGGATGAATTGGATCTGATGCTCTTATTCTTAAATAAAACTAATTTAACAAAGGAAACAATTTTTACAGTAAAAACTCCCTTTCAATATAAGGACAATGTCTAGTGCAGTTTGTATCTCACACTATTTTTTAATAACAGACATTTTTTTTCAGCTGTTAGATAAACTTTAATGATATTAGATCAACATTTAAAGATTTAGCTTTTAAAGAATCTATCTATGTGAAGATACACGTGTCGTTTCAGTTTAAATTTTAATGGAGAAAATATAGACTAAGTCAACTCAACTGTCATGAATAAACTGACCTTTTTAATCAAATACAAAGTGCCATAAGCTCATATTTTAAAATTTTTAACATCTTAACTTGTCTTACAATAATATAATTGTCCACTTAAAATCTCAGTATTGTTTATGGTACTCCGTTGTAAAAACATGTCCAGAACAAATTTTCGGCCTGATTTGACAATTGCTAAGTGACGTGAGCCGCTTATTTTGGAATGAGGATTTAGTGTCCTGTTTATTAATGTCTCCTATTAATAGTACAAAAATGTCTACTTATGAGAGATAGCTAAAACAAATGTATTGGATGAAAAATCTGAACATGTACTGCTGCAAATTATTATTATATCTCCTTAAGTAAGATTAGTTAGATCTCTTATCAGAATATTATTGATGTGGCATTTCTATAGATCTCTTATCAGAATATTATTGATGTGGCATTTCTATATCAGCAACTACCATAATTAGCCACGTATAATACACACTGGTGTATAATGCATGGTCCTTCAATGATGTTCTCAGAACTATGCATTCATTTTTATTTTAAAAAAAATAATGTTTAAAAGTTGTAAGATACAATAAGTTTAATACAAAATGGTTTTTTTGTGAGTTTGATCCCCATTCTTGTCACTTAGTTGCTACAGGTCAATGGTTTTCTCAGGATATTTCCGTTTCCTCCATCCATAAAATATATATATACCAATAACTTCATCTTTCAGTCTACGTAATGTCCTAAATTAAATGATTTATTTACAAGAAGATGTTACTTCAAGAGTCATTTTTCAAACTCTTTTAATGAAGAGTTTTGGAAATCCATCTAGATTAATGGACGGAAAACCAACAAGTTCTACCATAAGTTAACCGAGCATCCATTGACCTTGCTATTGTTATGTCCATGTTTATTCTGATGTCTTTTTTATGGCTGTTTATGGTTCTTATGAGTTGAAGTACAGTCTTTTTATGAGTTGTTTTTATTTTTTAACAATTGAAAATCTAGGTATCAAGAAGGGATATTGTGAAGGGGGAGTTAGAATACCATTAACTGCTTTAACCTTCCCATCGGTCTGTCCTTTGTTGTTGTCTGTTTTTGTGTTGAGATATTAGATGTTGACAAATTTTTGTGAAAGTGCGTTGTCACTTATTTTAAAAAAATGTATTGACTTTGCCGATAATGAGAAAATTACAGCTGATGGATTAGACGATTTTACTGCCCTAAGCAGGTTGAAAAAACCTTTGCCCTCTACATGACTTGTAGATAGGGGGCAGTACTGAGTACATACTGGTATACGATTTTTTTCTATTTTTTCTATTTATTTTTTTAACAATATCCTATACAGCGTAATTATGTTATTTTACAGTCTAAATTTTTATGACGAGATTATATTTCCGTAATTATTTAAGCATCGCTAAATCAGTGACAAATCTTTTCAATTTTATAAGTAACAAAAGTCTAGTACAATTTAGACATAACTATCAATGTTAGATCTATTTTGACACCTTACGGAGGTATCATATAGCCTGTATTATTCTTTGCTGTCTACCTCTAGTAAACATATTTAATACAGCATTTCGTGGGACAGTTTGTGGTGTTCAATTTGGCGATAATTGTAGAAAGCTTTTTTTATGCTAAAAGTAAAGGTAGAGTAATTGTAATTGTAGCAAAATACTGTTGGGCAACAACCTTTTTCTTATCTCGGGGGTGGGGGGGGAGGGGGGCCTGGGATCTATTTTGAAAATAATATATTAATGTCCTAGCTGACCGAAAAAAAATTTAGATTTTGCATTGTAGTTGAAAAAAAATTTATGCTGTCACCGGCTAGATTATTATTATTATTATTGTTATACAACATTTATATAGCGCATTATATAATTAAAAATAACTATAGTGCTTTACTACTAAAATACATGTATACATACAAAGCAGTTACAAAATGTTTAAAAGGAAACAGGCATTTAAAAATCAATTATCAATTAGAATTGCGCATTAAAAGGTAAAAATTAAATAAGTATGATTCTGGATTAAGACAAATAATAATTTAACACAATATGATTTTAGATTGAAAGAAATACAATTTCATCATGATGGAAAATTTGACTTAAAATAAATTAAACTAAAATATTACTATTAACTTTGATAAACAAATATATACACGAACAGCAGTTTGGGGTTACCGATAAATAGTTCAATAAAACACATATAGTAACTGTAAATAAATCGAAACAACAGTCAGTAAAAACAAAATATGGAACCACTTAAAAAGATGAGTTTTAAGGTCTTTTTTGAAAATGTCCTCAGAACTAACATTTCGTAAATTTGAGGGCAGACTGTTCCAAAGAGTGGCTGCTGATTTGTCAAATCGTCTCTCACCGTATGTTTTTGTGCATACATCGTTTGGCACCTGAAGGAGGTTACTACTTTCTGAGCGCAAAGTTCTAGTAGGCTTGTAGATGGAAACAAGATCCTGTAGGTATACTGGTGCTTTACCATGAATTACTTTGAATACATAGAGTAATATTTGTACTGACAGCGATATTGGATCGGAAGCCAATGCAGAGACATTAAAACAGGTGTAATATGTTCATGTTTCTTTTTCCTGGTAATGAGTCTAGCCGCAGTATTTTTAACACGCTGCAGTTTTGTTATAATACTCAAATTAACACCATGTAGCAATGCATTACCATAGTCCAACCGTGATGTTACTAAAGAACACACCAACGTTTTACAAGCGTTTTCGGTAATGTGTGTTCGAATACGTCCTATGTTGCGAATTTGGTAAAAGTAGGCTTTACTGATAGAACTAGCTTGATGCTCCATACTTAGAGACTGATTAAAATACACACCTAGGTTTTTTACACAAGAAACATCGCTTAGAATGGTTCCATCGAACGCAAGTCGAAAATCTGCCAAACTACTTAGTCTGTGTTTCGGAGCGAATACGATCAGTTCCGTCTTATCCTGGTTGAGCTTAAGCAGATTAGAACTCATCAATAGATAAAAAATAATGCACTGCTGACTTTGAGTAGTCAATGTATTGTTTTTATGGAAAAATGTATTTCTGTTCCACAAGATAGGGAAAACAATTTTTGCTTTCCTTCTGATGAGAAAAAAATATTTTGATCGAGGAAGGTTCTGAAAAATAAATTTACGAGCACAATGAAAATCCCAGGCCCTCCCCCCCTCCCAGATAAGAAAATGGTTGTTGCCTTATTAGAAAAATGTGTAAGGAGGGAGGGGAAAATATGTGCATGAGTGATTGTTGTTTAATGCCAAGGGGGCAAATTTTTTAATAACATTGGGCTAGGATTTTTAGTATTATTGTTATTTTCAGAATTTTGTTTAGTTAAATCATGACTCTCAGACTTACTAAGGGGAACAAATGTTTGAAATGCTATAAACAAAATTGGATGCAAAAAAAAATATTGACTTTGCATATGTTTATTTCTAACCAGTACATTTTTGTCTATGCTGATGTTCTTCCTCCAATAATTAGATAAGAGGTCTGTTTGATTCGTTATCATTATTTGCTTCAATTTGTTAAATTTGATGTTTCAACAATTTTCTGGAAATATGGTAATAAATGAGACGTAAAATAAAAAAAATGTGAAATTATTTATCGAGTACATTTTAGTGATATACCTGGGTATATTTATTTTAATTTTACCTGTAAGTAAAAGAAGCTAGCTGTGTTGGCTGATTGCTTTCATTTGAATTTTCGATTTTTTTTTTTTGCTGTACCCATAAAATTAAAAGATTATTATTTTAAGAGTACCAATGAATCTAGAGAATGGTTTTTTCTGATTGAGTTCTACAAATTGAGTAAAAAAATCTTTTTAAATTGAGCATAAAATTCTAAATGTTCAATATTTTACCTTGTATAACAAATGAAAGATTTTTATGAGAACACCTATTGCTCTAAAATCATTACTCAAATTTAAAATAAATTGGAACCCCAGCTCATCTTTTTCAGAACAATAGATTAAAGTCAACGTACAGTATTTTTTTTTATGATCTTTTAAATATATTCATATTCCATTTTATTAATGGTTTTATATAATAAATGCAAATTTTTCTCATTAAATTTAAATCCCACAAAGTTGTTAAAAAGTAACATGGATGTCACAGATTATTACCTTTGTTTATCCTCGTTAAGTATCTGCTTGATGTATTGACAAAAGATCGTTAAGGTTTGTTTGTTTACCTGGAATGGTATCTTCCTACCTGTTGGGCGCTAGCTACCTGTCACTTTGCGAAAAGTTTTTAAACGATGCTGGCTTGATATAGATCTGCACGTAATCGTGTAATCGCAGACAAGCAGAAAATGATTATTTTTAAATTTGAGATTTACTTTCTGTCTCTGTATTAAGAAGGGATAAATCATTAAAAAAAAAATTGGGATTAGTCATATTTTAACAAAAAAACATTAATACCTTAAAAAGTGGCTATTTATGACTTGTTGTGACAAAGGATTTAATATTGCAGTCAGTTTGTATAGACACATACCAGATCACCATATTATTAAGATATTCTTTGGATTAAATAGTTCAATTTGGTTAAAACTGCCATCAATTGTTGATGTACTTTATTTTTACTATAGAGATTTATTATTATGGCGGAAAAAGAAAAAAATCTGAGATTATTATGTGAACTAAATATACATTCTACTAGTATATTATTTTTGTGAATTTTAGCAATAGTTTCTGCATAGTTTTTGCAAGTGTCCTGCATTTTATGGATATATTAAAATTTACATAAGGAAGTGTTTAGTAAAGTTAAGAAAATGATCAGTACCAAATATGTGTATATTGTTCCCAGATCCATATTTGAGGGTAAGTTATTATTTTTTCGCTACAGTAAATCCCTGCCACATTTTTGTGCCTATCCCAAACCAGGCTCTGGATTTCCATTGGCATATCTTGTGGTCATTTTTTCAATTATTTTAGGCGAGAGGTTGTTCGTTTTTTTTTTATGTTGATGGAATTGTTGACTATCATCGTTTATAGCTTTCTTTTCATGATTGATTCCTCCAATGCAATTTACAAAATAGAACCATATGATTGGAGGATATTACCATCCATAAGATTTAAGTCTAGAAGTTAGAAATTGTTGTGATTTTGGAAAGGTTCATAGTATTTTTAGCTGTAGTAGATGGGAGCATGATAAAATCTTTTGATATTTTAAAATTTGATATTATTTTTGTCTTTGTTATTCAATTGTAATGATTTAGGGTTAAAATTCTTATTTTTCTTGACCTCCAAAGTAATATTAGGGTTTAATTGCTATCATGTGAGATGTTCCAGAAGTGTTTTGTCTGACCTTCAAACTAAAGAATTTGACCTTGCTGGTTTTAAACAGATCCTTGTAAATAAGAAACGCCTATAATAAATAAAAAACATAATAAACAAGTATATTTTGATAAAGTTTATTTAATGAGGGTATTATAGTTAGTATATATAGTACAATAATCCTCCCTGAGGGCCTCAATATCAAAATGTTAAAATAGATAAGATTAACATAAATATGTAACATTATATAACTCATATTGATTCCAAACCCCCCTTTTGTCAATTTAAATTATTTCATGAGTAGAAAATGTCCAAGGAAAAGAATTGTACATACTGCTTCAGTTTGAATTTAGAAACCTTGACATTTTGGAAAGAATGACCTTGATATTTGTGGAGAATGACCATGACATTTTGTCCAAGAAAAAGAGTTGTATATACTGCTTCAGTTTTAATTTAGAGAACTTGACATTTTGTGAAGAATGACCTTGACATTTGAGGGAGAATGATCATTTCATTTTGAGAGGAATGAATATTGTTGTGGTGATTTTTCCACAAAACTTTGCCACTGCAGTTAACCTATGAACTTTAAGAAAAAAAACTCTCAAATTGACATGAAAATTGACCTGATTTGATGGTTAAATGTGACCTTTGACCCCAAAAGGCAGCAGAATGACCTTAATTTTTTAGGTGAAGTTGCTGTTTCAATTCTATATTTCGTGACTTTTTGTCTTTTTTTTTAATCTTGCACATGTGTTTCAAACAAATTCTTGTAATTTCCTGTCCTTTATTCATCTATATATAGCATATTTTAATCTCTTTTTTGGGGGGTTTTCTTGCACATGTTGTATATTTTCAAACAAACTTTCTTGTAATTTTTTATCATTTATTAATCGAAAATACAACATGGTGACACATGGTCATGTTTTGATGTAGTAAGGATTTATTTTCAGATAAATCATATTTTATATGAATATTGTATGAAACCTTGGAGGTATCAACACAATTCAATCGATCTATATTTTATACCATATCACACTGAACAAACGTAATTACAAATTAACAACATTTTATTTGGATAAGGGGGGAGGGTGTCATTGATGAAATTGTTAAATATGACAGAAGTATTAAGTCCACTTAAAGACTTTAAGTATTTAATGTTTGCTGTTACTATCATAAATATGAGGTTATATGTTTGATATATAACTTCAAAGATGGCCTTTAACGACTTTTACCTGTCTTTTCCATAGGTGAGATGCTGTAAATTATCAAAAATCACTTTAAAATTTTTAACTGCTTGGTCAGAAGGTCATATATAAGATTATCATTGAGACTTATATCACTAAATGGGTGTGTAACATTTAACCTAGAAGGTCAAAAGATGAAAATTTTAGAAATCTCCACTTAATATCATGAGTAAAATTCACATAAAATGTTTAAAGCAAACACTTCGGGTAGATCTGAACAAGTACAACAAAGATAGTGAAAAAAATGTTTTTGAAGTCACTGACAAAAGTGATTAAATTAAACTTTTTATTTTACTGTGAACATAGTACCTTGATTGTAATTGAGAATTCTCATAAAACAAATATTTATTTGCTCCTTAAATTTGATTCATGGTTGTTTAATTGTAAGAAAATGATTTTTCCAATGAGATACATATGTGAGTTATCTCCCTTAGTCAAATTAGATAGGGGAGATAATCAAGTAAGTCTGCCTTATGCCCTCATGGTCATGATCCTATGATAGTGAGATTAACATGGATCTGCCTATTACCAGTAAGGCTACCAGGTTCAATTCTTGCTTATGATGATGTTTATTCGATACAACCATATGTGATAAGTTACTTGGAGAAAGAAGGTGGTTTTCTCCATTACTCCAGTTTCCCCCATCAATAAAACTGAACATTCCGATAAAAATGAAATAATGTTGAAAGTGGCGTTAAGCACAAATTTTCTATTAATCCACCACCTCTTTGCCCTTCAGGATAAATAAAAGAGACTATTTTAATAACTTAGTTAATGGATACTCCCAGATAACTGAGAAAAATCCCTGCAGTACATGCAAGCAGTCTTCTGATTATCATATCCTAGCATTGCAAGTTTTCCATTACACAAGGAGGTACCGCCACATAATATAGTTACATGTGTATATTAATTAAGCAGAATTGATGATTAAAAAAATTAAAATAACATTTGAAAGAGATTTTGGATACTTTGGAAACAAGACAAGGAAGTGCTTATATATTATTTAAAAAATAAATAAATACTGGCATTGTTAAATTGGAACATTGCCTTATTCATGACGATTTTGGCGACCTTGATAAATGCTTTGTAATCGTGACCGTTCCAGTATTATATACGTAAGTGCTGATGTCTTCACTTCAATAAATCTGTTAAAATCCCTTTTTCAGAGATTTGAATATTGATCTTGGCCTATAGAGGATATTATAGTTAATATTTTGTCCCGTTGATTTGTTGATTCTCTAGGCCTTTCCATAAAAATATGTGTCAAAACAAACAAGACTACAAACAATTATTTAGCCCTATCCATTGAATATGAAACCTGCATTAGTATCCCACTGTGGAATACGTGTATAATTGTTTTGTTGGCAAGGAACATGGGTTTAATAACTAGACAATAAATTTTAGCTTTTTTGAATGATATATGCATTTTTAAATGGATGTATTTTAAAAGGTTTATTTAAAAAAAAAAATTATTCAGTTTAATTAAATGGAAGTATCAACATGTATTTTTATTCAAAAATCAATATAAGCTCATAGTCATTTTTAGTATATTAGCATTTGAATGTCATATGCAATCTCCAACTTAGATTCTTATCATAATTGTGAACAGTTTGTAATTATAGTAGTACCCCTCCTACAAGGCCCCTCACATCAAAGGCCATCCATCTTATTCGACCAGATTTCCGATGCACTTAGATAATAACATACTACTAAATTGTCCCTTTCAATAGAGGTTACCTGTCTTATAAGACCACTTTTTCATTGGAGAAAGGATGACCTTATGAGAGGTGAATTAAACAAATTATTGTTATCAAATTAAAAAAAGTCATGTAGTGTATATGTAAATTTCTCCCGCTATATATTGCCACTCCCTCTTATCGCCAAAATAAAACTTGGTGAAAAAGACAGCGGTATAACAATGGCACACTGTACATGTATAATATTTGCAAATTTTTGTTTACGAGAATCCAAAATAAAATTTTCATAAGAAAAGGCAGCAGTATAGGGAGAATTTTTGTTTACAAGATTTCATAAGATGTCATTGCACCTGGCTTGTTGACTTTTCCGTAAATATATTCATACAGACTTAAAAAGAATCCTTCAGATTTTATAATTACTTGTTGATTATATTATATATCATCTGATACTTCACAGCTTATATCACTTTAGATCAGCTTGACAGGTAAATACCATATAAATGGTATACCAACAGGTATCTAACTTGACAAATGACAAGTGAGTATGGCCACTGTATAGAACCAAACATGGACACAGTTGGAAATTATCCCCCTTTGAAAGATAAATATTTGTTGATCATGAGAATGTTTTAATTTTGTTGACAGATCAATCTCGAAGTTTGGGTACATGTGACTTTTGGATAATTTGATATCGTACTATCCAATGACACTTAATTTTATAATTCTTCTACGAAAATGTGAGATCCATTTTGAATATACAGTGGCACTTGTGCAATCCCAACCTGATTTTTTCTGACGACCTGTGAGGCATCCGACAAAAACTTATGGTCCCAAAGTATTCTGATAACTAAAATAAAACCAGAGTATTCCAACATCCTGTACAATCCGACACATTTTCCTGGTGCCTTGGTGTGATGGATTACAAAGGTTCCATGGTACTATCTTATCTGTCGATCTTGACTCCCGAGGGATCCACAGGGTATAGAAATAGGACCTTGTTTCTCCTCCAAAAAGGGGCCTCTTCTGATAATGTGGGACAAATCAGATACACAGCTTGTCCTGATGAAGTGACATGAACAAGTTTCGAAAATATTAACCTTCTTGCATGTAGAAGACAAAATCTGTTAAATGCTTTATTTTGAAGTTTATCCTTTTCATATGATTCTGAATACTTAAGTTAAGTGTGGTAAATATGTGAATATTTGTATAAAAACAAGCTTTGTTAAAGATTGCCTTTGTATTTGAAAAGCTTTCAAAAAATAATCTTGATATAGTCAGTCATAATATAGCTGAAAAATTGCAAAAACATCAAACAATCAATCAATCTTTTTACAGAACTTCTTATGCTGGCAAATGTCCATTTTCATCCTTCTCTTACATTTGATATTTCCATTAAATGACAAACTGGTTATACAAATGTACCTTGTAATGACCTTGTCATGAAAACTGGTTCCACATTCCAGTAGACTGTCAGTAGTTTAATAGGGTACCAGAATAATTTTACAGTTAGCAAATAAAAACACAATTAGTGCAACTTTCTTCTGAGTAAATAGGTTGATCTTTTAATCAAAGTACTATTTAACGGATTAAAGGAATAGGACAATAAAAATGCTGTGACAATTTGATCTATAAAATTTGATAAATAGAGGGTTTATAAATAAGAAGATTATTGTGTAATATTGTCCAAATATTTACTTTAAGAAAGACACTTTTTAACACCTAAATACCGTAATATCCTATCTAAGCTAACACTTATGACATCATAGACGTCTCAAATAATAAACAAAGACATTTAACATTGTGATAGATGTGAAAAAAATTGGACGAAATTTATATTCGTTAAGCAAGAAAATGACGGAATTTTATATAAAAGGTAAGATTTGCTATTACAAAAGTGAAAACCAATTGGTGCTTGGAATTTTAACAAAAAAATGCATTAACATGAGAATTTTACGGGAGAATAAATTAAATAATGTGCTTATATGGATTGCTAAGCATTTTTAACGGAAACAATTTATTACTTGGAAGGAAAGCTAGATGACATTGATATTTCCCTGAAACACTTTTCATAACAGATTCATGACTTGCAAAAACAGAAAAAGCTATAATTTTAGTATTTAAAAAATATATAAATTAAAGAGTTGATTAAGACTAATTGCATATATTCTGCAATTTTAATACCATATTCAAATTTTATTATCAGGTCTTTAAATGTATTTTCAACATGAGTTATTTTAACATGTTATTTGATAATATAAATGTTTGATTTTTTGTATTTTATGTTACATTGAAATATGTTGTTATGAAAGAAGATACAGAATTAAAGTTCTGAGCAACCTGCTGTGTATTTAAATTTCTCCTACATATCAAAGATGTGTAATTAATAGATATTAAATGTCACATGTCATCATGGCATATCAAATCAAACTATGGTCTACATTATTTTTGTTGTTTTTTGTTCTTTTTAGATTTCTTTTCCTTTGACTTTATATGAGTTCAAAATGATTTTCGTTCTTTTCAACCAAAAAAAAATCAATCAAATTTGATTTTGTAAAGTATGACAATTTTGTATAAATCATCACAATACACAAATTGACTGATAAGCAGACGTTTATATTTCAACATTTCATTGGTTAAGATAAGAGTTGAATGCATGGCACCATATTAAATGGAGATAAACCAGTTTGGTATAATAAATAACATGTAACTTATGAAGCCTTTCCAATTAAAAGTCTCAAATCATGTTCTCAAAGCACTTTTTAGAAAGGATTTTAAGTAAGAGATCGATCATATTTACACAAGGGACAAAATAATAATTGATTCAAATGAATTTCCAAAACTTCTCCTCCAGAATTAATTTTTACGTTTGTCCCCAGGCAGGACCTGGATTTTTATTGCATCATTAATTGTTTTGTTTTGTTGATATTGGTAATATTGTTGATCATCCCTGTTTAAACTTTCTTTTCATCATTTCATATGGGAACTGTTAACCAATATTGAATCAGGGGCCGTCATGGCCGTGATCGTATGGTAGTTGGATTTACAACTACCTATGGAATCAGTGCCTATCACCACTGATGTTGCAGGGGAAGGTGTACAACATTATGTGATAGTTTGTCAGTGGCTTGCGATAGGTCGGTGGTTTTCCCTAGGGTCCTCTGGTTTCCTCCACCAATAAAACTGACCGCCACGATACAACTGAAATATTGTTGAAAGTGGCATTAAACACCATCAAAGAAACAAACCAATATTAAATTATAATAGACTTAATTATACAGACCTACTAGACGAAAAAAAATTCATAAATAAAAGCCTGAGGAAATTAATTTGTCAACCATGGCTCACAGTACCTCGTACACAGTTTGAAAATTTTTGCTATCAATTTTAATACAGGTCTGTCCAAGGCGCCTGATGAATATTTAACTTTTTAAATTGTCATAAACATTAAAATTCATAAATTTTTATGAAATCGTTACATTTTAATGTAAGAATAACATAGAGACCACCTACCTATGAAAAAAAAATAGATGATACTGTGTGACACTCTGAGAAATTTGATACATATTGATAAAAACCTACGATATTTAGGATGGTGACTTAAAAAATAAAAATTAGGTGGTACTGGAATATGATATATAAATATTTCTCTCTGTTATCGTTGACGTTGAGGGAGTAAACAAAATTTTGTAGGGACGTTTTAATTGCCGTTTTTGTATAATTAATGTAAATGTGCATCACTTGTTTCTCTTTAATTATCTATATATATATGATACACTAAGATTTGACCTAAAATTCTTTGAAGAAGACTGGAATTTTTCATGTCAACAGGATTGTTAAGGTTTTTTGTTGACTATTTTCATCCTTCATCCTTCGTCATAAGGACATTTTGAAGTTCAATTGGATTTTGAGAGGTTTTTTTTAACCGTCATCAGTTTTGTAATATGACTATCTTCATCGTAAGGACATTTTGTTTTGAATAGTTTTTTTCACTCGTGATCTTTGTAAAGTGAGTACATTTTATTTATTTTTATTTAATTTCAATACATACTTGAGGAATTGTTTACTGTCACTGTTTAAGCTTTCTTTTTATGATGGGTGCAATTTCTTTCCCAAGAAAGTCGGGCCATCGTGGCCATGATCGCATGGTGGTTGGATTTACAACTACCTATGCCATCAGTGCCTATCACCACTAAAGTTGTGAGTTCTAATCCTGCTCATGACAGGTGTACAACTTTATGTGATAAGTTTTGTCAGTGACGTGAAACAGGTCAGTGGTTTCCCAGGATACTCTGGTTTCCTCCACCAATAAAACTGGCTGCCACAATATAACTGAAATATTGTTGAAAATGGTGTCAAACACCAAAACCCTAACCCTAGCCCTAAACCCAGTAATTGTCAAAAATATAGTCAACTGCAAGAACTCAAACTATTCCAGGGGCGGGGATGAAGGTATAAGTGTGCCGCAATAAAAAGAAAATAAAGAGCCATATTTTATTGATCTTGTGGTTTTTAAACAGGGTATTAATTTCTGTATAATTGTCCAGAATAGGGTCATAATTTATCACTATAATTGTCTATGACTAAGTAAATACTGTTCATTTTCTATTGAATTTCAATACATAGATGTACTTGATTAAATAAAGAAGTGACAAAGTCATTGTCAACAACATAACTAACTACAACAGCACGAACCACTTCTCTGGTTATTGTGTAAAATGTAGTGAAACAAAAAAAATGGGATCTTATAGTGTCAATGAACTTTATACTTCGAGAGTTTGTTTTTAATTACAAGTTTGAAGTGTTTTGAAGTGAAAATTCAGATTTTGCAGGTACATCTAAAGTGTTTTTTTTGTGTTGTTGAAAAAAAATACCATCATGGTAAAATAAAAAAATAAAAATTATATTACAAGGCCAAATAGATGCTTTAAGCAATTAAAGTGGTTTTTGTTTGTTGGGAAAAAAAATACTATCGTGGTAAAATTCGAAAAAAATATAACATTATGTTATAAGGACGAAATAGATACATTAAGTAATTAACATTTAAAAATACAGTATAATGAGAGCAAATAGATCCATTAACATATGAAAAATGGAAAACGAAATTTTGAAATTTGATCATAATCGTCAAGATACGGCAATCTAGTATGCAAATTATTTCGACCCACATTAACCTTGTATGAAGTATAATTTTCGAGAATCAGAATATCATATCAGATCTTACATTAAGACTTTTAAATTATTACATTGGAAGGAAGTTTCTTATTTTTTTATTTTTTCCCTTCATTTACATTTTTATTTCTTTTTTCTCTTTGTAAGTATGTCAATATATATACATTGTATTTACCTTATAAAAAAATAACCCATTTAAATTGTAATAGTAATAATAGCGAAAATATATATCTTACGATTTCCATTTAAAATAGTTTTATTCTTCTATTTTCAGAGAGGGAAAGTGGAAACACGAGGAGTGGGCCTACCGCTTGTCTAACTAGAAGTCAAAGTGTCAAAGAATTTAACAACAGTAATCAACAGTCAACAACTCGTCCTCGTATCGTACGATGCATTAGTGAAATCGGTAATTCTGATAAAGTATCGAATGAATTACAAACTCATACAGAGCGTAAACCGTTGCAAAATGGGTACTCAAATATAATTGGAGATGAAACTGGCGATAATCATGTGTGTGTGAATCCTGACTTAAGGAATTCAGGAAGTTCGGAGAATAGTGGCAGACAGACACCCGAAAATCTTATATCAAGGAATTCTGATTCAGATGAAAATTCACTGCCTTCACCTTTAAGACGATCTTTTTCATTGACCTCGATACGGAAAAAGAGAAGTGAAAAGGATATATCAGTGACACCTTCAAACAGTTCAAATCATAAAAGTGTTCGTACAAATTCACCAGAAAGTTTTTCATCTTCATCCGAATTTTCAGAACATTCCACAGTCAATAATTCAAAACATTCTAAAAACGGCAATAGTTCTCAAAATTTAAAGCATTCCAATGATACTTTAAATGATCATAATTTTGTAAATGCTACAAAGCATTCCAAGGATACAGGTAAGAACAGACGGTCAAGTGTTCCAGCAAGTGCCAAACCTTTCAAAGACTCAGATGACCACAGATCTGGTTCAGAATCTGATAGCAGTTCTTGTCGTGATTGGTTAGAAAATAAAAGACGCTATAGTTTGACAGTTATTGATACGAAGAAGTTAAATTCTACAATGGATATAGAAGCTGCGTTTTCTGAAATTTTAAATGCCGTGGACACTGAAGAGGAGAATAATGTTGAAGAGGATGCTCCAGAACTGGAAATAATGGAAGTTGACGGACAAGAACAAATTAGTATTAAAACACCGAGAATTGTCTGTGAAAAACCTATCACTACTGTTGATGTTAACTTTAATAATAATGAGGTATGTCAAATAACTCATCTCTGTTGTTGCAGTATTCATAGATCAATCCATGTGGGGTGTGGCCAGAGAGTACCTCCCTTTTTATCTGGAGAATTAAAAAAAAATTATGGGGATTTTTTTTTTACCATGTTTTAGTCCACACTCTCCCTTTTTCTGAGCCAAGATATGCTAGTATTTAGCATGGAAATGTTGCTTTGAATGAACAGATTTAATATGTCAAACACAAAATGACATGTACATAAAGTCATGACAGTAACCAGTATTGTTGCATTTTTTTGAATTGTAGAAAAACGAGAAAATCCACTAGCTGCTGCAGAAATAAAAGTGTTCTTCTCATCAGCAGATTTCTTTCTTGTTTTTATGTAAAAATATTTTCTAAATAAAATGTATAAAAATTTGTCAAAACAGGTAGAAAATGAAGGATTTAGAGCACTGTTTAGGGGGGTTTCTTTTTTTCTTCTTTTTTTATCTTATTTTTATCAGTGATCACTTTCCTAATAGTTGTTGCCAATAGTAACTAATTTATAGTTATCAACTATTTACTGACTAGTGTCTTAAAAATCTCAGTGGAATAAAAGTTATCTCCCCTTAACTACATTGTATTCAATGACAATATTTTTGAGTAAAAAAATAATAATATTTTGATATTTTGTTCCTTGTTATATTTAATATATTTAAAAAAAAAAAAAACCACACAGATGTTTTATCACCAACATTTCTTATTAACTGTTCATTTTAGATTAAAAAATAAAAATCTCACATGAATTTCACATTATCTCCCTTTAGCTACATTGACAATGACAATTTTTTGTGGTAAAAAAAATATTTTGTTTATATTCTGTTCCTTATTTTATTTAAGTAATGTAATAAATGTATTATCATCAACATTTCTTATTACATGTAACTGTTAACATTTCAAATATATTTCAAGTTATCTCCCTTTAACTACATTGTATTCATTGACAATATTTTGAAGGTTTAGGTATATGGTGTTTAATGTCACTTTCAACAATATTTCAGTTATACCGTGGTGGTCACTTTTGTTGGTGGAGGAAACCAGAGTGCCCGGAGAAAACCACTGACCTGTCGCAAGTCACTGACAAACTTTATTACATAATGTTATATTGAGTACACCATACCTGAGAGGGATTTGAACTCACAACACTCACAATGTTAGTGGTGATAGGCTCTGATTGCATAGGTAGTCAATATTTTGAAGAAAAAAATATTTTGTTTATTTTTGTTCAGTGTTTTTCATTTAAGATTCCACACACAGATATATTATCACCAACATTTCTTATTAGCTGTTAATTATAGATAAAATAAACACATTAATTAACTGCCATTAGATATTGTTTTCTAAACAGTTTTTTTTTTCAAATAAATACCAGAACATGCAATACCAGTGCTTCATATTCTATAATAGTTTTCTGGTAATTAGTTGTAATCTCAGAATCTTCTGTCAGTAAAATGAATGATTTTGTATTGTAGTATTGTATGAAGATGATCCTATTTGGTCCCAAAAAAATATACCTGTGTTTCTGCTAACTTTACCAACCCTAATTTTTAGTACCTACTCTATTATTTTTATCGTCATTTTTGGACAAGCACTGTTAAAAGTCAGCTCCTTGTCTTGTACTATAACCTTGGTTAATGTTTTTTATAGCTATCTACCCTAATTTTTTTCAAAAATTTAAGCGGAAACACAGGTATATATATTTTTTGACCTTGTGGATTTTATTTTAATATAGACAATTTGAATTTCAATTTGTATTTTTATAAGCATTTTCAAATCAAACATTCAGTTACAGTACATCTGAAAGAATGCCAGTACCTTTATTACTTTATTCAAATTCTTTATTGCCTTTAAACATAAGACATGTTTGTGACATATTAAAAACAAAACAAATAACAAATAAACGTGATGCATTACAATGACAATATCTGAATTAAAAGTAACATGTCATATTAGGAGACTTCTGCCCTCAGTTCTAATGACCGTTTTATAAAAAAGCCAATAATACTAACATGCTCTATTATTTTAGGATTGAGTAAATAAGAAACTTTATTGTTTTCTGGTATTACTATAAAAAAGTTAAAAAAAAAGTTTTGACCAGAGTTCAATGCATCCATATATTGAACCCGTGTTTATATTGACCTTTATGTTTTGATGTTTTTTTTTCAGGTTAAACCAGTCTGCACCAGTAATGATGAAAACAGTGAAAAGTTAGAGAAAGGTTTGTTTGTTTCTATAACAACTACACACTTATAGATTCATAACAAAACATAACATTTCTTCAACTTGTTAAGCAAAAACACAACCTATGAGGACAATGTATAACAAATATTTTTATCTATCTCTATTTTGTATAAGTTTTTACACATTGTTATTGATGGAGAATTAATATCTTTCTTAATATGTCTAGTGATTTTTATAAATGCTTCTTCGTTTACTATTTTTGTGTTGCCATGAAAACTTAAAAAAAACCTGAATATTTGCAATGATATAGTATTTTTTATGAAAAGAAGGTTAAACAGTAATGGTCAACAATTCCACCGATATCAACAAAACAAAAGAAGGTTTAAACAGTAATGGTCAACAATTCCACCGATATCAACAAAACAAAAGAAGGTTAAACAGTAATGGTCAACAATTCCACCGATATCAACAAAACAAACAATCGCTTCTCATCTTAACTTACTACACACAAAAAAGGAACCACAACATACAATGGTAATCCACGTCCTGGCTTGGGACAGGCACCATATTGTCAGGATGTGTGTGTGGGGAGGAGGGGTGGTTCATGAAACAGGAATTGAGGTGAATGTAAATAAACACAAAAATGCCTGTAAAAAACTACACACCTGCTGGGCATCTTGAACTTTACAGAATGGAGTATGCAGTGCAAAATAATTACTACTAGGGAATTCATTTATATTTTTCTATGGCACCACTCCAAAATTTCTCTCGAAGACTACATTCTAACAAACTACGCCAAGACACCACTCTTTAAAGTACATGGCTGCTAACCTGCAGTCAACCACTAACGAACTTTAGCATGTAAAGTTTTATAGAGTACTTCTCACTGCAGGCGAAAATCAAACAATAAAACTTTAGTGGATGCATAGGTACTGTAGATGTAAATTGAACAACTATACTATTGTCACCATGACAACTCTTCTTTCAAAAGACATTAATTTGAATTGAATGACATGCTAAATTTTCAACTGATAATAGAACATGTCACTACTATCATAAGTCAAGACTAGGACATAATCACAGAGCAGATTATTCTTTTTTTATGAGTTATGAAAGAATAACTTGAGGTTTGTCATAAAAGATACAAGAAACTAGTTGCATCTTAACGCACTACACTACTTTTAATACATTAGTCCCTCCTTTATAAGGTCACCACTTTTAATACATTAGTCCCTCCTTTATAAGGTCACCACTTTTAATACAGTAGTCCCTCCTTTATAAGGTCACCACTTTTAATACAGTAGTCCCTCCTTTATAAGGTCACCACTTTTACATTGAAATAGTGGCCTTATAAGAGAGGTGGTCTTGGGCTCGCTTGAGGGGAAAATGTATTAGTAATGTACTATCACAGTGCTTCTGAAATCTGGCCTGATAAGAGGGATAGCCTTAGGTGATAAGGGCCTTATAAGGGGGGACTACTGTATTACCAAAAAACAGGGTACCAGTTTAAAAAGGTATTTTATTTTTCAGTTGCAGAAGAGACTGAAACCAGAATTACACCTGTGAGAAAGAAGCCTGTATTTAAATTAGCACCGATTACTCCCCTCAACAACTCCTTGTCCGTCATAGAGGATGATGACGGTTCTATAACAGTACAGAGTGAGTCGTACAAAGATCAAGGAGATCATACCGTCACAGAGAAAACAACGCTACGTAGGTCACAAAGTAGGTCAGAGGAAGAGGAAAAAGACACTGGTAAAATTTTAGTTCATCTTATTTTATGTCTACAAAGAGGTTGGTTTTTGGTTTGGTTTATGGTGTTTAATGCCACTTATATTGTGGTGGTCAGCTTTATTGGTGGAGGAAACCGAAGTGCCCGGAGAAAACCACCGACCTACTGCAAATTACTGACAAACTTTATCACATAATGTTGTATCCAGTACACCTCTCCATGAACGGGGTTCTCTAACTCACAACTTTTTTTGGTAAATCCAACTACCATGCGATCATGACGGCCACATCTATAAATCAAAGTTTGGCTTTAGCCCAATAACTTAAGTTCCCCTGAAGATAATCATTTGACATTTATATACAAGATCAGGGACCATAAAAGGCAGGTCCAGTCCTATTTTGAACTTTTAGTACTTTTGCCAATCTGGATATATGCTCCTTGATTCGCAGTAATATAGTTAATTCACACATATAGGTCAGTAGTATAGTGAACTCACAGAAAGAGGTCAATATTTAAAATGAGAAGCACTGCGATATAGCTGAAATACTGCTAAAGTTGGCATTAAACACCAATTAATCAATCAATCAAATGAGAATATGACTGCATAGGTATTGTGATGGTTAGCAGTATGGTCAGACCAAAGACCAAAGACTATAAGAATACAGCTTTAAGAAGAAAGAGCAAAGATTGGTTTTCTCTGAATCAGGATAATGTGTCCAAGTAAAGTGACATGTCTACCCACCTGTTGGTCTAGTACAAAGCAGACATCATTATCATCTCATCTCATCGAATGTAACTTGTTCTTGCCATGATAAAGCTGAAAAATTTCTCATTTGGTGTTAGATAATAATCCCTCACTTACTCAAATGAGAATAAATTGTTGGTCAAAAGTTTGTATCATAAAAAAAATGCAATGAATAAGATCAACGTTGTAATTAAAACTTGATCCTCGTAAAGTTTCCTTTTTAAAATTTAAGTACCCTTTCTGTGTTTTCAGTTATTGAATCAAAGCTAACATCACCAGGAGGAAGCGACCATTTTGAAAAAGATGTGATCAAGACTAAAAGAAAGATTACATCTCGTGGATCAGATTATTTTTCAAGGAGTCAGTACAAATCAAAATGGTTAAGAAACAAAGAAGGAGAAACTATTGAAGAACACGATGTGATGGTAGAATCAGACAATTTCTCTGTTACCAAAGGTCAATCTTGGGGTGATAGGTCAGAGGCTAAAGTTCAACTGAACAAACAAACCAATCAGATTCCGAATGTTGTACCAGAGATTCAAGAAGCAGCCAATCATGATTCAGGAGAGAATAGATTGCAAGTACATGGACCAAACAGAATGAATGTTTCCAAGGCTAGTAGTGGTTACGGTAGTGTGTCAGGATCAGACGAGGAAGAGAAAGAGGAAAGTGTGGTGACTGCCTTACAAGGGAGACCATCAGGTAAGTCAGAAATTGTTTGTTCTGAAGTATACGCTTTTTCTTTTGTCGCTTGGATCTAGGTGCTAAATTAGAGTTGTAGGCTTGGCTTTTGAAAATTGTTTAAATTAGATCTTATAGAAGTTAGTATTTTCTTAGAAAGGGGTTGAGTAATAGATGTGTATTAGAGAATACACTTAGAAAATTGTTGTTCAGAATAGTTAGGACTAAAAGTAAAAACTTTGCACACTTGAATTAAGGGAGGTAACTCTGGAATTCTGAAAATATTTCTGTTTGAAACCAGTAATATTTTAGATAAGATATTTTTTCATTATTGCTGTTTAGATAGTACTGGAAAATGATGAAATGAATCGAACTTGCATAATAATAATTAAAAAAGAAAGAAGAAGAAATGTGTTCAAATGTAACAAGCCTCTAAAACATAAATTGATGTACAATGTACCAGCATATACAAGAATTGCTACATCTTTGTATGATTTTGATTGGTATGATTCTCACACTAATTTAATTATAATAATGTGGTTAATTTTAGTGGGGAGTTTGTTATTCTATTTAATATTTCACGTGCATGTAATTTGTGTACATGTATTTTAATTTGTGGTAATAATTGCATATGTTGTAAAAAAAATTAAAGTATTCACATTGGGCGGATAATTATTTTTGATGAAAATTACCACATTTCATATTATGCATTTTTCACAGAAGCCTTTGATTTCATTTTGTCTTCCTAACTTTCATTTCTGCATTTGCATCATCAAATTAAAAAATCTTAACAAATTCAAAATAACCACATTTTAAATTATGCATTTTCCCCAGTAGCATTTGATTTCCTTTTGTCTAGCTAACTATAATATTTATACTATAACTAATTGTCGAGTTTCATTATCAAAAATATGTCATGAATGACCAAATAACGCAGTAACTCACAAATGTGCGCAGCGCATGAGTGAGTTACAACGTTATTTGGTCATGAGGGACATATTTTTGATAATGAAACTTGACAATTAGTTGTAGTATTTATTATATAGATAAAAAAATGTTTCGAATCGAATTTAATATTAAATGAGTTTAATTGCACTATATTACGTGTGTTGCATAGAATTACAGAATTTTCCGATTTAAATAAAAACGATAATTTCACAGTGGAGTTATTGTTTTTAATTTCACTCTTGCTATATTTCACGCCATTTTGTTGTTGGAAAAGTAGATTCGAAATGGTGAGAAATGTAGCGAGAGTGAAATTAAAAACGATAACTTCACTGTGAAAAATTCGTTCTTATTTAACTCAGAAAATTCTGAAATTCACAGCTATCTATATAATAACAACATTTACTTCAACAAATAAAAAAATCTAACAAATTGAAAATTACCTCATTTTAAATTATGCAGTAGCTTTCGATTTCATTTGTATGGCTAACTTTAATGTCTGCATTTACATCAACAAATTAAAAATTTAACAACTTTGTTCTCAGATTTTCGTCAGTTTTCACTTCTTGGTTCATATGGCAGAGAAGACAACGAGTGTAGCCTGTGTTCCCATCCTCTTGATAGCCCAGGGGTACTATCTTTTGGATGGAGAATTAGTATGTTAATTGTTCGTGTGCATCATATTATTGGTACATGTCATTGAGATCTTGAAAAGGGTGGTTTGATGAATATATTAAAATATTTACCTGTATGTATAGTGAAACCTGTCTAAACAGAACCTCCTTTTGGATCAACATTTGTGTTCGGAATAGACAGGTGTTTGGTTTATGCAGGTTTAATTAATAAAGATTTCCTTCATTGAGACTTTATTTATAGTTCTGTTTATACAGGATTCCACTGTATTCAGTGTTTGGCTTTGAAAGGTTTCACTGCAATGGTAAAAATTTCAAAACTCAGAATCATGTTTTTTTTTTTTATTACTTTTAAAATGACACATTTTGCATTTTATGTGTTTTATGCATTTAGATTGAATTTATCAACATAATTGTTTGGATCAATTAAAATTTAATTACCAATCTTGTAAACCACCCTAATCAGATCTGATGATTTCATTGTAGTTGAATGATTTTGTTTCATCATGGATTTTATCGAGACAGAAAATTGAAGTCTTATTATATCTTATTATACTAGTGGTATCCATTTTACCCCTGTTTCTACGATTTAATTTTTAATTAGATTTTACAACTGTTTCGACAAAATTATATTTTTTTCTTTTAATTTAAGAATTTACTTAATTTTTTTTTTTAATTGAGAAGGAAATCCTTGCAAATATTATCCAGATGAAACGAATCATGGTTTTGGAGGTTGAATTATATTATTAGAGTTGTCTCCCATTATATCATTGATTACTTCCCTTTTATGTTGTGTTTAAAAAAAAAAATATATATTGTTTATTGTCTGAAAGTGTATCATTATTGAGAACTAGCACTATAAAAATCTAACTAGGCGTGTTGGTCTGGTACCAAGCGGACCTCATCGTCATTTCATTGAAAATTAACTTGTGCGTGCAATGAAATAGTTGAAAAATTGCTGAGTTGGCGTTAAACAACAATCATTCACTCACTATCATCATTGAACATTTTTCAATTCTACAATAAATTTTGAAATAAAATAACAGCTAAAAATTGTTAAGAATTTCTGTGATAATATGAATGAAACCATGTTGTTCAATTTTTATCAGATTAACTGGCAAGATTAGAAACCCAAATTCCTTGGTTTTTTTTTTTTTAAATAAATTGAAATTCTGAACAATTATATAAAATATCAACCAGCTGTGTGAAGATTTATTTTCAAAGCAAAAATGTATTGAATAAAAAACAATTTGCAGCAGAATTATCTTGATCATGGAGCTTACTGCTCTGCATATTTGCACATTCAGTTGGTTAATGATTATGCATTATATATTTTTAGTTCTTTTAAACTACCTTGACATACCCCTAGAACTGATAGTGAGGACCGGCTAAGAGCAAAAGAGATGATTTCAATTTTACCATTTTGAACTTTTCATTTATCTGTGGCAACATTCCATTTAGCGGGTTCATGTTGCTCAATCTTTAGTTTTCTTAGCTGTGTTTTCTAGATCATTGTTTGTCCTTTTTTTTTTGGCCATTGTATTGTCCGTCCTTGTTCAATTTATGGCTTCTGATTACCCCTTTGATATCTTCAAACTTTTTTAAGATATGTAAATATATATCATAAGGTAGTGTCCAGAAAAAACTTACAACTTGTTGCAAGCATGCATTGGCTTTACCCAACATCTATATACATAGATAGAACCATATTTTTCAATAACAAAATATTAAGTTAAGATAAGAATTCCATTAGTTGCAAGGATTAAAAAAAGTAAAAGATGTTGAAGAAGTATTTAGTCCTCCAGTAAATTAAATAAAAATCTGCACTGTTTTTAAAGACATGAAAGTGTCATTGCATCTGCCAACGTATGGTAATTAGAATGACAACTACCCATGTAATCTGCTGTTATCACCATGTAATCTGCTGTTATCACCACTATAAAGATGTACTTTTGATTTTTGTCAGTGGTGAATAACATCTTGTTCTAGATGATGTGCAAAAAACGTAAATATCTTCAAATTTCAACATGTAGAGATGGAACTATATATTAGAATAAGAGTAAAATATGTTCCATGATGACATATGATTTGAGTTACACAGACTTCCTGGTGTGTGGGTAGAAAGACATTTTGACAAAAAAAAAACATTTAGCAGATCAGCATTCCTTCTGGCCCCCACATTCCTGTGTTATATATCAAGAAAAGATTTTCCATCCCTGACACCCACGTTCCAGAAACATATCAAGAAAAAGATTGATATATTTAACCGATTTTCACTTCAAATGTTGAAAGATAAACTGTAGACAGCTACAAGTTGTTTAGCTGTGCTATTGATGATTGTAAATACCTATCAAACACATTGATGGTATAGTAAATCTGAGTTATCTATATGTTTTATGTCCTATTTACACATTCTTGCATTGCAAGGTCTATCAAAAAGATAATGAAGTAAATTGCAGCCAATTTTTTACTTCATTTTTATAGTAACTGTGCATCATCTGCACCTGTAGTATTTCTTCATACTTTCACTTCATTCAGAAAAAAATATTTTCCAATTTGCTGACTGACTTTTGGCAGAGAGGCATTGATTTTGATAGAAAGGGGTTGTGTTCAATGATTATTTTTGTTTAATTTAACCCTATAACTCTGTCAGTGACTTACGACATGTCTGAGATTCTCTGGGTACTCCGGTTCCCCCCATCCATAAAACTGACCTCTACAATATAATTGAAATATTATTGAAAGTGGTGTTTAACACCATTCCCATAAACCATTAACCCTTTAACTTGAATACTCTGCTATATCAAAGTAAAATCATCACACATGATGAGAGTTTTCAATTATTTTTAATCCACACTTAAGACTTGCTACAAGTATCTTTCTTATTAATAACCCTTTTAAATATATTTTTGCGATGAAAGTTGAAATATGGACTAACCACTTGTATTTACTATCCACATGTTGAGAAATCCACACGTAATTAGCAAGAATGTGTTGTAAATAGATACAAGTAGTCATTCAAGATTTGGACTTTCATATGGCAACATTTTTTTTAAAGAGATTATTATTAAGAAAGGGGCTTGTAGCATGTCTAATCCACGCTGTATTGGGTACATATTCTGGATTTGAGATTTTTGCATTGAGTTTTCAGGTATGACCCAGTTTCCAGTTTTGGTTGCAGGCCATTCCCAGGGTGCATCAAATCCTGACTTTTTTTTGTATTACCTTCATTTTCATGGGAGAAATGTTAAACATGTAAAAATAAAACACATGTTAAGATAGTGTCTAGATTCTGATGAAGTTGTTTTTTTGTCCATCTTCTTCAGAACATGCTGTTCTATCTATAAGATCTGGCAATAACAGGTCAAAAACACTGACATTTAGTGGGTTGTCTGAATTATCAGCTATAAGCCTAATATCATCATACATTGTACCGGTAATCTTCATCTAATCAGGTCAACAGGGGTCATTCTTCTCTTGGTTAGCTACAATTTTTTTGTAACTAGCCATAATCATAACAATGTGGATAGGGTTTGTCCATTTTATATCAGCAGCAACTGACCACAATATGTAGGAGGGACTTCCAACTCTACTTGTATGAAACAGTGAAAATTTGATATGATGAATAAGATGTACTAGTAAGCAGTTCAAAAATGTTTGTGTACTTACAGACCCTCGGACATTTGTAGGAGCATAGCATTTACGTTTGTTTTGTTTCAATCAAAATTGTATTGTTTATTTCCCCCACTGCTGGGAATCTGGGGCATCAAGTTTTACCCATGTCTGTAGGTATGTCTGTATGTCCGTCTTGCATTTTGTTGCACATTTTTACCAGTCTATAACTTAGCTCCTTGCTCCTCTCCCCATGGATCCATCTGTGTATGGGATGCATTCTATTCATTTAATCCCCCACCCCC
>MJUT01001581.1:294361-329773 GCA_002080005.1 Gigantidas platifrons | reverse complement strand
ATGGTTTATTTAGGGTTCAGTTTAGACAGGTTTATGGTTTATTTAGGGTTCAGTTTAGACAGGTTTCACTGTATATATACATGTATATCCTCTGACGATAAAATCGTTTTCGAAGATAGAATCCACTCTATAATTAGCAGTAGCGTCACACGTATGTGTCATTATGCTATAAGAGTATTGCTATCAATGTAAACAAAACAATAGTAGGTATTTTACAAACACAAAGTACACTGACCTTTATAAAGTATATACATACAGCATGGCTCTATACCTATAAGACATCTTGATAAATTAAACACAGGAGGGTTATTTTGACTTTTAATTAGATCCATTTAGAAAAATTTCAAGTACATGTACAATAAACCCCCCAATGTCAAGTACATGTACAATAAACCCCCCAATGTCAAGTACATGTACAATAAACCCCCCAATGTCAAGTACATGTACAATAAACCCCCCAATGTCAAGTACATGTATTAACATCTAAGCTTTTTACTAAATGAACTAGCACTATTAAATTCCAACTTGTCATCCCATTGAAAATTAACTTGTTCTCATCATGACACAGCTGAACAATTTCTGCATTGGCATTAAACAACAATCACTCACTTTACTGAATGTATTATATTTAAAGTCCTCACATACAGTACTTTTAGGCCAATAACAGAATGTACAATATGTATATCAGACATACATACTTCTTTTATAATATACATACAAATGGGTAAAGTCCCAAGATGCACAAATCTCATGTCAAATTCTTGTGTCCAATACTTTAGTCCACTCTAATTATGCAACACCTTCTGCAATAAAAAAAAAAAAAAGTGGCCTTATACATAGGGTGGTCTTATACATAGGGTGGTCTTTCTTGATGGAAACAATGTAATAGTATTTTAATATCTAAGTGCATCTGAAATTTGGCATGATCAGAAAGATAGCCTTTGCTGGGAGTGGCCTTATAAGAGAGGTGGCCTTTGCTGGGAGTGGCCTTATAAGAGAGGTGGCCTTTGCTGGGAGTGGCCTTATAAGAGAGGTGACCTTTGCTGGGAGTGGCCTTATAAGAGAGGTGGCCTTTGCTGGGAGTGGCCTTATAAGAGAGGTGGCCTTTGCTGGGAGTGGCCTTATAAGAGATGTGGCCTTTGCTGGGAGTGGCCTTATAAGAGAGGTGACCTTTGCTGGGAGTGGCCTTATAAGAGAGGTGGCCTTTGCTGGGAGTGGCCTTATAAGAGAGGTGGCCTTTGCTGGGAGTGGCCTTATAAGAGAGGTGGCCTTTGCTGGGTGTGACCTTTTAAGAGAGGTGGCCTTTGATGGGAGTGGCCTTATAAAAGAGGGACTACTGTAAAACCCATCATATTTATATAACAAGGCTTTCTAAATTACATGAACAATTTATGGGTTAGACAATGCAGTGCCTTTATAGTTGGCTTAACTTCAAATGAAGCACACCTAAACACAATAGAAAATACAAAAAGTGTGCAACACTTTTGAGTCTTATAACATAATGTAAATAGGACAAAACTATGACTGTTTAAACTACTGTAATAGCAACACAAATTATTTAACTACATTACATGGTAACAGCACATATCATTTGAACACATATATAAATAACAGCAACAAATTTCACAAGTTTAAATCCTTTATGAAACATTTGCAACACATATAGGGTTTATTTCAGTGTAGAGTAGTTACCCTGTTATAAGACCATTCCATCTACAATGAATAAAAGGCCTTCTAAGAGGAGTGACCTCTCTAGATGGGGAGACAGTTTAGTAGCATTTCACTTTCTGAAATCTTGCCTGATAAGAAGAATGTCCTTTGGTGGTTGGGGGGGAGCTTACAAAACTTACAATAGAGGGACTACTGTGTAATCAAATTTTGTTTAAACCTAGCAATGGGTTATTAAATCTGTGCCATATTTTGAAGATTATATACTTTCTATTTATAAGAGGACTAGGCTTTGGTGGGTGAGGTGTGGAAACTACAGTATTTACAAATTTTGTTTAAACCTAGACAGGGGTCGTCAAATCTATGCTATTTTTTAAAGACTATATACTTTCTATTTATATACATAATAAATGTAATAACTAGTTAATTATAAGAATCAGTCATGATATAATTGTACAACATACAACACATAGCGAAGGGTAATTAATTAATGATAAGTATAGGGGAGATGTCTAATTAATTAATAAGTAAATACATTGATTACTTACACAATTCATTAGGTAAAGATAATACACATCATCTTTAATAAATGAGAATTAAAGGACAGGTGTCATGCTGGGATCAGGAAATAATTACTCCTTGGAAACATATTCTTTTACTGATATTTTTCGTGTGTGGGTGTGTCCAATCTTTTGCTATTTTTTAATAACTAAGAACACTTTTGTTTTAATTAGTAAGAAATGATATAGATACAGATGAACATCACAGTAGGATCTTCAGTAATTATTCGTTCCTTACCCCATAATTGGTATTTTGCTTTTTAAAATATTGTTGAAAGTGACATTAAACACCATAAACCTAAACCTTATTTTTTTAAAGAAAAAAATAAAGAAATGTAGAACTGTAATGATAATATCATTGCAGGGGATGATTTTTTTTTACATATTAATACATATACTTCACAATGGTGAAAATAAATTTGATGATTTTGCCCATTTATTCTACCTTTACATTATTATCAGGTATATAAGCTTCTCATAATAATGATACCAGTCTATATTTTACACTGCAATGACCTTTTTGTAGTCCTACACAGACAGGGACACAGATAAACTAGGTTGTGACTTCAATGTGATTTTTTTATATTCAATTTGAGTTCGTTTTTAATATATTCATAGTTGTGACTTCAGTCTTTAAAAAAAAATCACTATTGTTTGCTACATTTAATTTGAATTTGTTTTAATTTATTCATGGTTGACTTATATGCTGATTATTTCTAATTTCAGAAACTGCCTGTGAGACTGATGTAGTACCCATGTTTCTAACCAAGCCTGAAAGTAAAATACATGAATGTAATGACACAATAACTCTCCAGTGTGATGTCATTGGTTCACCACAACCTACCATCAAATGGTGTCACGACCAGACAACAGTTGAAGACAGCACACGTCACAAGCAGACGTTTGATGGTAGAACTGCTCATCTGCTCATCACCAAGGCAACTATAGAGGATTCTGGGAAATATGAATGCATTGCTATAAATACCTCAGGAAAGGTGTCTGTTGATGCTCTTATTGTTGTAAAAGGTAAAAATTTAATAAAAATGGAGGATATCTATACCATCATTGACAATGTATAGTACACATTTTTTGTATACTATGCACATCCTATTTTTAACTTTCAAAGAAGAGTTTGAAGATACCAAATAATTATCAGAATTGGTAAATCGAAGTAGGACAGACAATACAATGGCCAAAGAAAAAGTACAAAAGGACAAACAACGATCTACAAAACATACATATAAAACTAAAGATCGAGTAACACGAACCCCACTAAAAACGGGGGGTGAACTCAGATTCTCCGTAAGGGTCAGCAGTTACATAGTAATATGTTTCAAATCCATATATTTAGATTCACAACCAGCCTACATACTTTTAGTAGTCAATAGATTCTACGAGTCAAAGATTCCGTAAATTAAACAGATATCGTTAACCAATTTTTATTGATGATTTACATTGGCATCATCTTGGAAGAAAAAAATGATAAGTTTGTGTCCTCTCTGGTCTGATGATTTTCTCCCTCTCTAATAGATAATAAACCGATACTTTTACAGAAAATTTACACTGACTAAATACATATCAGTAGTACCTTCTATAAAGTGCTAATGCTAAAAGATTGGAAAGCTAAAATGTTAGAATTTACACACACTGACGTGTAAATTCATTTCAAATGCTATTTTGTAAAGATTTAGAACTCATTAATTATTATTTTTAAGTTTTCATTGTAATTATTTTGGTTGATTATGTTTTCTCTGTTTTGAATTTTTCTCAAAATATATAAAACATTAGCTTTCAAAGCTTTCACCATAAGCACTACATGTGAGAACTTAGGTATTAATATTTCGAACACAATTTTCTGCTGCGACAATGATTATGTCCTCGTTAAGGTATACAAAATATGTTGGTTTTGAGTGGTATCCAGTTCATCAATACTGTGTCAATATTCTGTGGAAATTTTCAGGTGAGTATAACACATATCTTTGTATATATAGGCCCTGGTCTGTTGTCAAGACTATTATGTTATTACATCTCATAATTCTGTCAGTTTTTTTTTACAGAAATAATTACATACAAATGTTAAGTTTGGCATGTCTGTTTAGGTAATGAGAGAAAACAATAATAATATTCTTGTAACAGGTCCAAATGTCTTGTGATGGGTCCAAATGTCTTTGTGACAGACCCAAATGTCTTCTTGTGATGGGTCTAAATGTCTTCTTGTGATTGGTCTGAGTGTCTTCTTGTGATTGGTCTGAGTGTCTTCTTGTGATGGGTCAAAATGTCTTCTTGTGATGTGTCCAAATGTCTTCTTGTGACGTGTCCAACTTTCTTCTTGTGATGGGTCAAAATGTCTTCTTGTGACAGGTCCAAATGTCTTCTTGTGACGTGTCCAAATGTCTTCTTGTGACGTGTCCAACTTTCTTCTTGTGATGGGTCAAAATGTCTTCTTGTGACGTGTCCAAATGTCTTCTTGTGACGTGTCCAAATGTCTTCTTGTGACGTGTCCAACTTTCTTCTTGTGATGGGTCCAAATGTCTTCTTGTGACGTGTCCAAATGTCTTCTTGTGACGTGTCCAAATGTCTTCTTGTGATGGGTCCAAATTTCTTCTTGTGATGGGTCCAAATTTCTTCTTGTGATGGGTCCAAATTTTTTCTTGTGACGTGTCCAAATGTCCTCTTGTGATGGGTCCACATTTCTTCTTGTGACGTGTCCAAATTTCTTCGTGTGATGGGTCCAAATTTCTTCTTGTGTTGGGTCCAAATGTCTTCTTGTAATGGGTCCAGTGTCTTCTTGTGATGGGTCCAAATGTCTTCTTGTGACAGGTCCAAATGTCTTCGTTTGATGGCTCCAAGTGTCTTCTTGTGACAGGTCCAAATGTCCTCTTGTGACAGGATCAAATGTCTTCTTGTGATGGGGCCAAATGTCTTCTTGTGACAGGTCCAAATGTCTTCTTGTGACAGGTCCAAATCTCTTCTTGTGATGGGTCCAAATCTCTTCTTGTGATGGGTCCAAATCTCTTCTTGTGATGGGTCCAAATCTCTTCTTGTGACAGGTCCAAATGTCTTCTTGTGACAGGTCCAAATGTCTTCTTGTGATGGGTCCAAATCTCTTCTTGTGATGGGTCCAAATCTCTTCTTGTGATGGGTCCAAATCTCTTCTTGTGATGGGTCCAAGTGTCTTCCTGTGACAAGTCCAATTCTCTTCTTGTGACGTGTCCAAATGTCTTCTTGTGACGTGTCCAAATGTCTTCTTGTGATGGGTCCAAATGTCTTCTTGTTTTCTTGTCCAACTTAAAATACTCTGTTTTTTTTGTTTTTTTTACATAAGACAACAACTGCAATTTGGACAAACAATGTTCAGCATCCAGGGTGGAAAAAATGCCTGATTTTTTCATTCTTTTTTTTTTCAAGACAACATTATATAATGATTCATGAAAATTGTTATTAAAAAATTGACCACTTGCCTGTATTAATGGATTATCTTTATAAAGTGTGTTTGTGTTTTCTGAAAGAAATATTAAGTTAAAAAAATGAAGAATGGCTCACAATAATTATTTCTGACTTCTGACTATTCAAAGAGCTAGATATTGCTGTATTATTGACAAGGCTTGCAAGACAAATTTCTTATACAGTCTAAATCAGATTTCCTTCCAAGAATTTATTTTGTTAATTAAGCACTTCTATTTTAGGGGTTTCCTAATGACTGCATTATTGTAAAACTATGTAATTGTTGACCTTGAATTACCTACTCAGGCCAAGGTTGGCCTGATTCCATGTAAGGTCATGAACTTTGTCACCTAATTAGGCCTACAAAATAAATACTTTGTTTTTCATCCATCTAGTATTTACAAAACTGTTTATTATCGAAAAAAAAAATTGCAATTACCTAACTTCTTCATGAAGATTTTATATACATTTCGTATTTCAACTTTGTTTGCTAAATATTTTAGGAATGGACAGCTCGTTACAGAAAGAATGTGTTATGTATATTTCAAACATAAAGTTTACATCTGATAAACACAAATTTCTTGACAATCATCTTCAAAATCATCATAAAAAATGTGTATCAAATATTTGATCAGATTAAATCTATCTAATCCTTTAATGACCGTAAACCCATTATCTTACGATCTTTATTCTGTAACAAAGCATGTACCAAACCGATTTCACACTTTGGAATTTAAATTGAAATGAAAATTTTTAAAATGATGAAAAATATCACTTTAATTGAAATTAAGGAATATGTAGTTTATTCTGGAACAAAGCATGTACCAAACCGATTTCACACTTTGGAATTTAAAATTTCAATGGAAAATTTAAAAATGATGAAAAGTAGCACTTAAATTGAAATTTAAGGAATATGTATTTACATGTAATCCTCTGACCTTATGTCGTTTAAAATACTAAATATGTAAATGTTATTTATCTGTTTTTTAATAATAAAAAGTTTGTTTACATTTTGCAATACAAGTATCCATCCGGTCCTATATAAATTGTAACAAGGAAATTATTTTAATCAATTGAAATATTGATTAAAATTGGACTCTTGATTAGATAGCAATTTGATTCTAAATACATTTTAATAAGCACTTATATTGACATACTTTTAATTAAACTTTATTTATATAAGCAATCTTAAATCTCAGAGTTATAAATGATGGCCCATATACTCCCCTCCTTGGCATGAAGAATTTGTGGCATCGTTGACAGAAAGCACCTGGCTGTATATATAAATTCTGTAAATATTTTTATAACCACTCAATTTTAATCTCTGTTACATAATCAGGGTAATTTATATGTTTTCTACAAACGTTAGATGACATTTTTTTAAACTTTACAAAATTGATGATCAATTTATGAGCTGGATATTAACTAATCATTGTGATTTATTGTTTAGTGTTCAAATTTTAAGGAATGTTTTCATCTTTCTCAACAGCTAAGCAGGCTAGTCCGGAAATCTTGCGTCCACTGTCAGATGAAACCGTGATATGTGGGAAATCTCTGGCATTAAAATGTGATGTGAAGGGAAATCCATGTCCAATGATCGTCTGGAGAAAGGACAGTCGTATCATTGGCAACACAAAAGACTTCCGACAAACATACCAAGATGTCACAGCTAAGTTACAAATCAACGATGTTCACAAAGAAGACTCAGGTTGCTACGAATGCGTGGCTCGTAATGTTCACGGTGCCGTTACCACTAAATGTTCAGTTGTCGTGGAGGGTAAATATGCATTTTTTTTTTATTAATTAACAAGATATTAGGTAAGGGTTATAATTGTATAACACCACTTTCAGCTATACCAGTATTTCAGTTATATCATGGTGGTCAGTTTTATTGGTGGAGGAAACTGGAGTATCCGAAGAAAACCATCAACCTGTCGCAAGTCACTGACAGACTTTATCACATAGAGTTGAATCAAGTACACCTCGCCATGAACAGGATTCAAACTCACAACTTTATTTGTGATAAGCACTGATTGTACAGGTAGATGTAAATCCAGCTCCCATTAAGATTACGCCCACGACAGCCCCTGATTTTGAATTAAACATTTTGCAGAAACAATTGTCTGTTATTGCCGTTTAGTTTATACAGATAATTTTTTTAAGCTTACTTATGAAGTTTCCTCCCAGTTTTCATGCTGTTAAATAAGGGAGATAATAAAATTATTTTTATAGGTCATAAGGGCACAATGGGAGATAATTTCATTTATCTTGGTAAAGGGAAATAACACAATTTTATTGTATCTAAATAGCTTTGTCCATCCATATGTGTACTTTGAAGATTATACTTTCAAAAAGTAATTGTGTTACTTCTAATAATAATTTTATGAAACTAAAGAATAATCTCATGTTAAATTAGTCTAGAGTTGACAAATTTATATAATTCAGGAAATCTCATGGTTTAGACAGTGAGTCATCTATGATATAAAATCATTTCATTTTATTTTTCAGGTACTAACTCAGAATCAAGTGGTGCTGAAGAAAAAAGTAAAAAGCCGTTTGATTGGTTGGTTGGAAGAGATAAAAATGAACCAATCATAGGGAACAATAAACCTAATGAAAGCTCGGTAAAAAGAAGTGAAAGTATGAAAGTTTCATCTAATTATTCATTGCGGGACAAATATCGTAAGACTACGCTTGGAAACTTAAAAACAGATACGAGTAACTTAATTCAGGAAGTGGCGGTTGAACCACAAAATAAAGTATCTGTAACCAAGGATACAACGGACCAAAAAACTGACAATGATGTCAAAGTTGATATCAACATGAATAAAACTAAATTTGAAGATCCACTCAAACAAAAAATGGCAATGGCCCGTTCTAAGGGTCCCGAGGATCCTCCTTGGAAGAACGTAACTTTGCGTAGAACTGAAAGTGCTAGATCTCCGGTGGGCAGGAAGGAGTCTCCATTTCTACGAAAGAGGAAAGAGGAATTGGCAGAAAAGATGGATGGTGGTTCTCCGATTCAGAATAGTGAAGATCCTACTAAGCTTGCAACAAAACCTCCAGGATGGAGGCCAGCTATGAGTGATAAAAATGAACCAGACGTTAAAAAAGAAAATGAAATTCTGTCCTCGTTGAGGCAGGTAAATCTTCACAGATCTGATAGTGCAAGGTGTGTGAGAGGTGAGGCAAAACAAATAAACAGCAATTTTGGTGCTAATAACATTGAGCGAGACAGTGGCAGTAAAACTGACAATTATAAGGTGAACAAACAAAACGAGGAAGAAACTCCAAAAGTAGGTCAAACAAGCAGCACTCGACTTTTGTTTGAGAGAAAATTTGAATCCAATAATAGTGCTCAACAACCTAAAGACACACCACTAACAAATTTCCTCAATCGACCAGGCAGCGGACTCCGTCGAACTTCCAGTCTGAAAATCACTCAAGCAGAGCGAGATTCTGGGACCAAACCATTAATACGTTCCAGGATGAGTAGTGGCCTAGACATAGAACATAACAAGGTAAATTTTTAATCTTTTTTTTCTCTCTAATAAAATGGAAAACAAGAAATGACACACTGTCGGAACAATTCCAAATTCCAATCAGAAAATTATAGAAACAGGTGCAGAATTGATACCCCCTTTGATGTATTTCATCCACTATTTTGACATCTTTTTCTTTTCTATACTAATTTTATTTCCCTAAGTTCAAATTGTTTAATAACATATTAACAAATTGTATATGAAGATTGAAGAGAGGTGTCTCCACAGTATTCCTAGTTGTAAGCTATTCTACATACAAAAAAAACAAACAAATTGCATGCTACAAATGTTTCTGTTCAATGGGAAGTCTATAGCATAGGGTATTTATTCTACTACACTTCAGTTTTATAGTTATATAGTAAGCTATCGAAAGGAGAATTGTGTTTCATGTAAACAAACTCATCATTCAAGAATTTCTATAGAGAAATGTCAAAATTATGTAATTCTTAGAGAAACAGGTTGAGAATCCATTACAGATAATAACAGACATATCCTTTCATCAAACTTAAAGGAGTAATTCTCTTAAATCATTAAACACCATCTTGGCAAACCTACTGAAGAAGACGGTATTTAATAAATAGGAACAAAGTTAACTTCAATGGTTGGTTTGAAATGGTTTTTGGTTTGGTTATGGTGTTTAACGCCACTTTCAACAATATTTCAGTTATATTGTGGCAGTCAGTTTTATTGCTGGAGGAAACCGGAGTACCCAGAGAAAACCTCGACCTGTATCGAGTACACCTCACCATACAGGGTTTGAATTGACAACTTGAGTGGTGTTAGGTACTGATTACACAAGTAGTTGTAAATCCCTGGTTTGCAATGATGTGGGAAATGCCAGTCAAAAGCAGACCAGAACTCCTTTTAGATGGATTCCTTACTCCTTCAAGATCATTTTTGGGTCTGAAGTTGGATGCATGCTGTGCATGTCTGATTTTGGAAAAATTATGGTATTTTTTATAGCTTCTCGGTTTTCTCTCGATATCTAAGTTGCAGCAATTTGGTGATTTTCTACTTTTAAAGATGACACTTGTAAGATTTGTCATAGAGACCTAGAGCTTCATCAGATTTTAGTTACTTGTGTTAAATCAGTTTCCATGTGTAACTTGGTTACTGGAATTAATAGCTAGTCTTTGATCATCAGGATTATTCTTGAAGATCATCAGAGTTAATAGATTAGATGATTTGTGATCAAAGGAATATAGATAGGAAGTTTAAAAGATTGTCTTAATTTATGTTCTTGTTTTATAATTATTTCTGTAATCAGGTGGTATTAAGATGGAGATAAATGTCAGGTAGCTTCTTGTTATTTACATTCTGTTTAAAGGTCACATCAATGTCAAATTATAGATTAACTTACTGTGTTAGGAATAGAGAGGTATAATGAACAGTAATGGTAAACAATTTTACCAATATCAACAAAAAACGAGCAATCACCTCTTATCTTAACTCATTGGACATAGAAAAAGACCACAACATATGGCATTGAACATCCTGGAAACTCCTGGCTTTGGACAGACACAAAAGGTGGCAGGGTTAAATCTGTTAATGTATAACCTTAGCCTTTGAAAAATGCCATTTAAAGAATAGGGAAGCATTTTGGTACTGTTTCAGTCTGTCATCTGTCAGCTTTCATTCAGACTAACAAATAATTAACCTTTGGACTTTGGAATGGATCCCTCCAATAAAGAATATATAACATGCATGTTAATACTTTTGTTCTATTCCATTGAGATGACATTAAGCTAATGTTAGATGATGGCTGTCTTGAGTCATGGCCCTTGATTCAAACATTGTGTAGCAGTTTTTTTTTTACCTTTTTGGTTTAAAAACATTTTAAAAAAAATTGATCATGCTTTAATGATATACTCTGGTATGCATCTCATAATCTTTTAAAAAGTTAAAAAAGCAGAAAAATGCAATTTTAATGTATTTTTAAGTCTTGTAAAATATTTCCCATGAAATAGATTTCCTCTTCATCTCTCATAAAATCTTGTTATAGTAATTACCGCAATGCTTAGAGAATTTTTGGTTTGTAATAAATGTCTGTAAGCTAAGACATGAAATGCTATTGTTATTGTTTTCCCTGTCTCTCTCAATCAGACAATTGTAGTGCCAGTGCTTGATAAAGTTGAAGATTATTGTATTTTTAGTGATAAGTCACTTACAAATGAAAATATAGTTTCATTTATAGAGAAAATATAAAATTCCTGCTAAAACTTGATATTAGGTGTATAAGTGATAATTCTGATGAAGATGACAGAAGCTTGGCATGTTTTGTCTGTATAATTTATATAATGGAGGATCACTGTATCATACTATGAATTAAGACAGCTATAGCTAAGAATAATAGTACATTTGTACTTGCTAGTGTTATATATTATATTAACAACACTTAGATGGGAATGCAGGCTTTCCTTGTGACTCTATTCAGGGGGTATACAGGATTTCCAGGTGGACATATCAGCAGTAATGCAGGATTTTCATGTAGACTATCCATGGGTCATGCAGGCTTTTCTTCTGGTCCTATTTAGGAGTATTACAGGCTTTTCTTGTGTTACAATAATAATATTTTTTTTACTCTATTTACTTTATTTTTGTGTGTCCCATTTTTTTTTCTTCTTGTTTAAATTTCTCATTCTTTTCTCTGATTAAGTCAACTCTGACCTTTTCAATACTTTGGGTGTGTTTGATAAGTTTTATTGATAAACGATTAATTACACTCTAACCTCTTCTATTGTTTGGGTGTGTTTGATAAGTTTTTATTGACTGAAACACCTTCCACCTACTACTATTAATTATAATCCATCATATAATGAAGTCTCATTTTTCTTTAGTGTCTAAAAATACTCTTCCTTACTGCCGAGATCAATATGCTAAAAGTACATCTATCTACAGTACATTATATAAAACCTACCCACTCCTGTATTACTCTAATGGCAATATCGTGTATTATATTAATTGTATTTTAGACAACAAAACATGAAGAAAAAAACATTTTTATAATAATTTTTCAATTGTCTAGAAATCATACTTGGCCATCCATAATAAATTCTTAGTGTGCTGAAAACAGACATAATTTTGCTCCTACACAAAATATTTTACAGAAATTTCAAAGAAATGTTGTTGTTTTTTTTGCTTTTTTTTTTTAACTAATTTAGGAAGTTTTTTTTAGCATTTAAGTAAACTTTTTCAGATATTTGAAAGAAAAACAATAATTTCCTTTCTATCTATCTACTTTAAAAAACAAAAAACAAAAAAATTGTTGAGTTACAGCTATTAACGAGTAATTTTTTAAGTGTGGCCTTAAAAAGTTGATAAGACATTTCATATGATTTATTGGTTATATAGTAGCCCCCTCTTACAAAGTCATTCCCTCCAAAGGCCAGATTTTAGATATATCTAAATAGTGAAATACTATTAATTTGTCCCATTCAAGAGAGACCACCTCTCTTATAAGACCATTCCTACCAAAGACCACCTCTTTTATCAGGCCAGATTTTAGATACACCTAAAGAGTGCAATACTACTAATTTGTTCCTCACAAGAGAGACCACCTCTTTTATAAGACCTCTTTTTCATTTCACAGGTTGTTAAATACTAACTATTTATAACAACTATCCCCCTTTATATGAAAGAAGTTATACATCTTTGAAATGGAATAAATATTGATCAAATCAAATATTTTATTATATCAATCATTGGCCAACAAGGGGCAATAACAATTAACAACTATAATAAGATATTCAGACCAACGAGAAACAACCTGCAAAATCTACTTCACTTCTACTACCATGTCCACTCTTCATCATGCAAAGAAAGATAACCACTATCTAATTAAAACCTTTCTTGAAAAAGATTTAGAGTTACTTCCCTTGGTAAATTTGAAAGAACGTTTGCATTCCTACATTAAGAGAAAAAAAATATGAAATTCTAACTAGAATTTTGTTTCATTTACATTATATGTAAAAACATGTTTAAAGTAAAGCTTATAATTATCACATATATTTCAAGTTAAATTTTATTGATAATTTTACCGCTGGCATGAATACGTTAGCAACATTTTTGTTGACACTCAAAAGAGGGGACAAGCGACCATCTTAGGTCATGATTTGGGAAAAGAGAAAATATTTAAAATTTAACCACAAATTAAATTTTTTCTTTGTTTTTTTTTTAATGCAATTTTCAGTTTTGTGTCTTCTTATCTGTACATATTTTCTTATTTAGAATCTATTGTTTTTTCAAATTTTAAATGGAACTAGCCCCATTTTGTATATTTTGTTCTATAAAACCTTGGTCCCACCCCCATTTTTTTAATAGCAAATTAGAATAAGTAGCTGATACTTACATCTTAGTACCTCTTGTAAATATATCTGTGCTAAAGCTTGTATAAAAATCAAAAGATAAGGAACACAGATTTGGGTTATTTAGCATACCATGTTTTTTCCATAGCAAATACTGATTAGTGTCCAATCATTATAATGAATTCCCTAGCCAAATATGTGTATATTCATATCAGAATTTACACACGTTTTCCAGCAGAACCTGTTAGTTCTTTGTTCCTATCAGAATTTCTATGTCATAATGTTGAAAATTGAAGACAAAACAGGACATTATTGTGTTCCAGATTTTCCTATAATGTAATTGGATTGCCTTCTCTAGTATAGTTAATACATCATATTCTTTTGATAATTTATGTTTCTTAAAACAGTTTTATATAATAACTAAATTTTAATCTTCACCTGGCAATGGGGCCTGCAGGATCATGCCTAAACATACCCCTTAATCCACACTAACCTTGTTTAATCCAGATTCTCAAATACTGACAAATTTTGCATTTAGATAAATGTTTTCCTAAAAATTTTACGTGATTTGTATAAAAAAATTACTAAGAAGACAAAAATTGTAATCTTTCGCTTACAAAAACGTAGATACATGTATCTAATTTAGTGAGTACGACATTTGGTTTGGCTAATTTGATCATAAAAGAAATAATTCAAGACTCAAAATTAATCTTTATGCCACAAAAAAAAAGGGAAATTTTTGCTAACTTTTGTTTTTTAGCTCCTAAATAAAGGGCACTATAGAGGACATTTTTATCTATTATATGTCATTAATTATATCATATTTTTCTACATCTGGTAATAATTGCATCAATTCCTGTTCATATAACAGTTAATTCATAATTTGTTAATCCTATTGACCTCACAGATTAACACATAATCATTAAGAGCTGTTTCATCTTTAGATTGACTTACGATGATAGCAGGGCAATGGAATGAGGAATAGATAGAAAAATATAGGAAATTGATTATAAAGTTTGGCAAAGAAAGTGCATGCTTATATTAATGTGTTGTAAACAGTGTAGGCACGTGTGATCTTGAAAAATATCGTGAAGGTCGTTTGAGCATCTTCTATGGAGGAATTGTGATTATTATTTTATTTTATTATATTTATTTATCGTGTGAAAGGTAAGTTGCATTATTTTTTTAAATTTTGATAAAAAATAGTGGCAATTTATTTTTATTTTTATTTTGCCAGAAAGTAAAAACTTTTACCGTAATTGCATTAAAAATATGATTAACACCTGTTAAATTTTGATATTATTGAATGTTTTTAACAATAAAAATATATGCTTATCTTTGAAAGCTAAATTTATGTACTGGGTACTAGATAAAATATATTTATTTACACTTTTCAGCTTCCAATTTCTGCCTAATTTCATATGATTATTTATTTTAAGTCAAATTAGATTGGAAAAAACCCAACTTTTTTTTAAAAATAAGCAATGATAGCAACATTTTAATTTAAACACTAATTATATAATTTAAAATTAACGGACAGTTGTTAACATTTTAGAGGTATATTTTAAATCATTTTTTTAAAGAAGGCCTCTATACTTGGGGAGGGAGGGGGGGGCAGACATATCAGGGAAGGAGGAAATGTTTTACAGTGTTTATTAGCTATGTTTCCCAGTAGATGGTATTGATCTTAGCCTATCTAATTATAAGATAAGAAATGTCCATTAAACATCATTAATGATGGGATATACCATGTTGTATTACTACCATGTGGTTTACCTGGCAGGCATCAGTTTACACACTTCCTAAAACGTCAGCAAGCACTTTCATCCCATGAGGGGTTCAGCACAGGAAAATCTTGAACAGAGCTCATAAAAAATGTTTTCTTCGAATTATGATTACATTTAAAATGAAAGATTTGTAAATTTTGAACACTGGTTATTACAGACTGTGTTGTATATATTTGTATAAACATATTTTGATGATAATTAAAAGCGATCAACTTTCTGCTCCAAAGGAACCTTTTTAGCATCACCAATGCAGTCATGTGACTTGCACATGACATTTATATTATGTAATTGATAAGTCTCTGAATACCAAGAGTTTTATTTGATAACATGTATCTTTTCATTGGGACTGTAGAACATGTGCAATCATAAAACCAGTTACGCCTTGATTTTCCCAGTTAGGGGATTTCAAGCTTACTTTTTCTGTAACCTTCTAAATATCCAATTATAGGGTACCACATTTATATTGATAGTCTCACAGGGGCTTGAATCGCTTTCATATAGGTCACGCGTCCTATATACCATATATACTAACAAGGGATGTAACGATCAACATAGCCAAGCCACTACCAGTTCTGTTTCAGGCTTGAAAAAAATATTAAAAAATCACACATTTAAACAATCTTTGTTGTCATTCGCTAGCATATTGATTTATCTTTCCGACGAGGTATAATTTTTCACAACAGCTTCACCCCTACAAACTTGAAACTTTGCTCTAAAATAGGCCGCCAACGTTTTACTATGGCACACAGTCAACGGTATAACTCCAAGAGGATAGAGCACAATTGCAGACAATATCCGCATAAATCCTGACTGTCGTAAATACCTATGAATGCCTTCGACTCAACCATCACCAGAACAGTTCACATAGTGCAGATGAACATTGGTAACTCACGTTTTTCAGTCCGGTACGACCCCTTCAAATCGTGGATGCCATTGTTTACGAGTACACAGCAGGAAATGAAATCTGTCATCTGATTGGTTACTATTTCTCACGACACGCCCACATTCTGATAACGCTTGAAATATATGCTTTAAATTTTTTTCAGTGAGAATTACGTTTAGAAATAATTTTATATGATTATAATATACCTAAAAATCATTTACAATATTTTTTATATGTTACGAATAAGTAAAAACACTTAACGTGTTGTGAGAAATATTAACCAATCAGATGACAGCTCTATACTCTTGGAGTTTTACCATTGACTGTGTGCCATAGTAAAACGTTGGTGGCCTATCTTAGAGCAAAGTTTCAAGTTTGCAGGGGTGCTCTGACTTCTAGAGTGAAGCAGTTGTGAAAAATTATGTCTCGTCAGAAAGATAAATCAATATGCTAGCGAATGACAACAAAGATTGTTTGAATGTGTGATTTTTTAATATTTTTTCAAGCCTGAAACAGAACTGGTAGTGGCTTGGTTACATTGATCGTTACATCCCTTGTTAGTATATATGGTATATAGGATGCGTGACCTCTATGAAAGTGATTCAAGCCCCTGTGGATAGTCTAATATAGGTAGTGCTACACCTACATTTTCAGTAATCCCTGATTATCTCAAATAATGGGTTCCAAACTGTAGCGTCTGATATATTGTCCAAAATAAATCTCATATATTCCAGTTGTTTATTCGAATGTGTAATCTCCTGTTTGGTATGTTGAATCATGACCTGTTTATCCTTGACCTTGGTCTGTTATGTTGGTTTTATATGCTATTGCCCAGGGTCGTCGTGGTCATATGGTAGTTGGATTTACAACTACCTATGCAATCAGTGCCTATCGCCACAAACGTTTTGAGTTTGAAACCCATTCATGGTGAGGTGTACTCGATACAACATTATGTGACCAAGTTTGTCAGTGACTTATGGCAGTCCGGTGGTTTTCTCTGGGTACTCCGGTGGTTTTCTCTGGGTACTCCGGTTTGCCCCTACGAATAAAATTGACTGCTATGACATAACTGAAATAATGTTCAAAGTGGCGTTAAATATAACTTTGACTAGAGTTTCAACTTTTTCATTCTGTTATAATCTTTTCCATTGACTAAAGTTTCATACATTTTTGTTTTAATTAAAATCATCTTCGCCATGGTTACTTGATTAATCGTGAAATTAACGACACAAAAACATACGTGTAATGTGATTTTTTTCACGGAAAAAATTATGACAACCCTGTGTTACCAATGCACAAAGATTCCCATTCTTGTTGTTTCCCCCCTAAGAAGCCTCTAAAAGCTGTGATTCTTGTTGTTCCCCCCTAAGGATCCTCTAAAAGCTGTGATTCTTGTTGTTCCCCCCTAAGGATCCTCTAAAAGCTGTGATTCTTGTTGTTTATCCCATATCATTTCAAGGTTACATAGGTAAAATACATTTACCATTTTTTCCCATCAGGCATGATTGATACAGGAACTGAAAAGATGGTTTAAGCATGTGTCAATCTTTTGGTTAATAATAAAATATATGTGGCTACTGATCACAAAATGAAAAAAATATGTTTTATCTGTACTCTAATCTTTAATCTACAAGGATATTTTATAACATTCTATCTCAATAAATTTGTCTCGTTAGCTAGCAACTTTGAAGAAATTTCAAGATTTTTTTTCACAATGTTGAAATTATAATGATGCCAGCATCTTGGAGCAAATTTTAAGATATTTATCTTTATTTTGGAACATGGACAGGAAAAAGGGGGAACAATTATTCCCAAGAGCTTTATACTTTGGAACATGGACAGAAAAAAGGGGATTGGATGATTATTTTCAAAATCTTTATACTTTGGGTCATGAACAGAAAGAAAAAAAGGGGGGAAAATTAGAACACAATAATGGATGTAAAATTTGTCATTTTTAAGTCAGTTTTGTTATTTTTGAGAAAAAATCCATTGAATATAAAAAAATATCTCATTAATAAATTGTGTCCAGAAGGAATCTCATCAGTTTATTAATCACTTGTTTATTGTGTACCAAACTAATTAAGGAACCATATTTTCACCAACGAAAACAAAAACAAACAGAAAAAAAAGATTTCATGGACACTCAATAAGCAATAATGACCTTGATATCCCTCATTTATAGATCATTGGCCAACCATTAGTATGTAATTAAAGACTTAACATCAGTTAATAGAGGAGAATTAATACAATACTTTAACAATTGGTAAAATAATTGTGTGCACTACATTCCTCCCTCAACAACCACTTTTTAAGGAATGGTAATTAGCCAAATTTTATGGAATGCATCAGGAACACATTGCTGTAAGTCTGTTTATTATATCTTAAATACATTCAGTGTTAATAACAATTTACCTCAAGATGATGATGAATTCATCTGCCATGCAATTCCTGGTCTGATTGTATAGGTAAAGAATGCAGAAATATTTTTAAATAGAAAGCATTTCAATTTTTTTTTTCCCCCGCTCTCCTTTTTTAAATTAGTATTACTTATTCCATCGTTATCATATTCAATTCATATTATGTCTTTTCCATTTATTGTAAATGACTTTGTACTAATAACTAAGATATTGTCTTGTTTTGTGTATTTCATTCTATTTCTTTTGCCTCAAATTATAAGGGGCAGTCATGGTCATGATCATGTGGTAGTTGTGAGTTCGAACCCCGTTCATGGCGAGGTGTACTCAATACAACATTATGTTACGGCAGGTCGGTGGTTTTCTTTGCATATTCCGGTTTCCTCAACCAATAAAATTGACCGCCAAGATATACATGTAACTGAAATATTATTGAAAGTGGCGTTAGATACCACAACTCTAACCCTATGAGGACTATTTCAGAAATATGTCCTGCACACTACATTAGACATCACTGTTTGTATTATGACATTATTGTGAAATGCTATCAATTTTCCAGACTTTCTTCCCTATTCCCAATGTATGAGGCTGAAAATAAGTTTAAATCATATGCATGAACGTGAGCGTACCTGATGTTGTGCTCTCTTAATTTGATTTCTATCACTGGGTCGATACCTCTGCTGGTGGACTATTAGTCCTCAAGTGTATCATCTGCCCAGTAGACAATGCCTCTAAACTGGCATGGTTTTATTGCTCCCAAATCTTAGGGTTAGGGTACTTGCCTTTCCAATTTTTTTATTTTGAGCATACGTGATGAAGGTTATTCCAGAAACATGATGTGGCTCTAATTTTGATATCTACATTTTTATGCATATTTTTTTTTATTTATCAAGGACATCACATGTTGAAAACTTGATCCCATGCATGAAAACAGTTTGATGCAGTAGTTTGTTTTTATTCTGTTTAATTCTATAGTGTCTTATGTCATGTATCATTACTAAAGGATCCTTCTACAATAAAAATCACAATTTTATTTTCTTGTTTTTCACAATATATCCTTTGATCAACAAAAAAGTGTATATTTATCAAAAGATATCAAGAGGTTTTATGGCTTAAAAAGTAAATTTTATCAAATAAATGTTTGCATTTGCTGCAAAGGTAATTGTCTTTGTCACCCAGTCTACTGTTTGAGGACTTTCATGTTTCTATTTATAGAACCATACCAGAATATATTTTAATTCCCGCCCCCTCAATAAAATATTAAATTTCTTTAGTCTTCTGTGAGTGTTTAAAAGTTGAAAGCTAAAATATCAGAATATTGTCATTAATCTTTTATAGGATTATGCTAAATTTCTTTGATAAAACACTTGAAGTTTGTTTATGGTCAATTAATTGAGTTCTTTATGATCTTAATTATGAATTTAAGATAATTTAATGCCACAAAATTATTTGAAATCTTTTATTTACATAAATAAACACATATTTACAAAATCTTAATCTTCAAAACGTTTTTGTTTGAAAGTTAAATTTACATGATATCAAGTGACCCATTTTAATAGACAATTGCGCATTTATTTCAACCAAAAGGGTATAAACGTTTGATTTTTTTCAATATTTTTCCACAATTCCAGTAGTTACTTATTCAATTTATTGCAATTAACCTCAAATCTTCGTTGATTCAGTTCAGACACAGAAATAATCAAATTTTGTATCATGGTATATTAGTCATGAGGCTTATCTTTAAGTCTAAAAGATTAGAGATTTGAAATTTTCAAAAGTTCAGGGTACCTGCCTTGAGATACCATGATGCAATCTAAAACATCGTCTTGCCGATTTAGATGATTAATATTTGTGGATGTGTTTTTGAAAAGTTTTTGTTTGGTTTTTGAAAATTTTGAAGGGCACATAAATCTGTGTGTTATTTGTTTAAATTTTAAATTTTAAACCTTCCGTCGTTTGAAATTAGAAAAGCATTTTTTTTAAACTTTTTACGGCTTTATAAGTGTTGGATTATTAAGTCATCATTTGTTCACCAAAAAGACTTTATTTTTGCGAAGAAGGAACATTATTATAAATTCGAAGCAGACCTGACCAGAAACTCCAGATATAAATTTGTGCCAAAGAACATTTTTACTGCATTCAACACACGAAATTAATCTTCATAGAGAATAACGAAATTTGATCAGGAATAAACAAAATTTGATTGGGAGTAAACATTCTCGGACACTAGAGTTTAGTATCTAAATCATCATCATGGCAGCATTGTCAGGAAGATCACCATTCCATAAATTATCATACTTAAGAAGTAGATTTGAAGAGGTTAGTGCATCTGGCGTCAAGAATATATACATATAAGTGGGTCTGTATAGTCTCCCCCCAGCTGAGACAATTCAATCCTCACAAAATTATTGTTATACAGCAAAGAAAAATATAATTTACTGATGTTTATAGCTGTTTATCTTAATAAGTTACCTATTAGAAGATTTTACAAGATTTTCATGTTTATTACAATTTATAATGCTTTTTTACTCAGAAAATTACTTTTTGTCCAGTATGGAAAAAATGGGAGGAGGGGGGTGTATATTATACTGAATTATTCCGAAATCTTTTATACTTCTATAACTATCTGTAACTGAAACATACAAACAATGTCCTACAGGCAATGACCAGGACCTGGATTTGCAATGCCATATGTCGTGGTCCTTTTTAATATTAATAGAAATATGCTGCTTCCACCCTAGGGGCAGTCATGGCCATGATCCTAGCCTATGATAGTTAACTAATCTACATATGCAATCAGTACCTACCATTACTTATGTGTGGGAAGTTAGATAATGCACATGAGGAGGTATATTTGATACCACATATTATGTGATGAATTTTTGCTTTGACTTGCTACAGGTTAGTAGTTTTTCTCCAGAGTATTCTGTTTTCCTCTACGTAGTGTGATGACAGCCAGGATATAGCTGAAATATTGTTGAAAGTGGCATTAAACACCATAACCCTAACCCTTTTCACTTTGTAATGTCATTCCAAAAATATTTGTTGTTTTTTCAATGTCAGTGATCTACAGAAAGTCATTTGAGGACATCTGATCATAGACCATCCCAGGTTATGTCAATATTTACATAGCTAATATTTTCCACAGCTGGTCAATATTGATCTTGTGATCAGGTCATTATTTAGGACACCAGGTCCATGTGGCCAAATCATTATCAGCTGTTTATTGTTATCATAACAATATTATTGTCAATTCTACCAAGTAATAGATAATGGATTGAATAATTGGTGATCATATAATTTGTTTGGGGCCTCTGTGGCCATGATTTTATGGATATTTGTGTTTAATAAGTGGCATTTAGTACCAAGGTTTGTGAGATTGTTTCTTTGCTTTTTGTGTGTCCTTGTATATTCAATACAACCTTATGTAATACAAATTTGTAGTATAAATATCAGTACCATGAAGTCTGGTTTACTCTGGATGCTCCATGACCAAATAAAAATCACCCTTCATTAACCTTTGAACCTGATTTTATGTTTTGTTACACTTGTGTCATTAGCCTTTAACCTTTGAGTTTATTTATGTTGATCGGATGTTTTTATATCCAGTCTTGATATCTAATTAGGGTGTCTGTTGTGGTCGTGATCGTGATCCGTGATCGTATGCAATCAGTGCCTATGACTACTAAGGATGTGAGTTCAAATTCCACTCATGGCAAGGTGTACTTGATATAACATTATGTGATAAAGTTTGTCAGTGACTTGCGGCAGGTCAGTGGTTTTCTCTGGGTACTCCGGTTTCCTCCACCAATAAAACTGACTGCCACGATACAACAGAAATATTATTGAAAGTGGCATTAAACACCATAACCCTAACCCTCTAATTACATTTAACTTTTGTCCATGGCTGGATATTACAAAGCTAAAACTACAAGGTATACAGGTAACCTATATTAAATAGTCCATTATTTTTTGTCGACCAGTATCTATCAAATTTGAGGGTTGCGATGCACCAGGCCTTTCTGGTATTTGATTTTTAAAGTACGATTTTTGTATTTGTACTTAAAATTGACTTGATCGTCAGAGCACTGCATTGAAGGAGATGCCTGAAGTTCATATCTTTAAAACCTTTGCCATGTAATATAAACTATACTAAACTTCTCACATTAACAGATAAATAGCATTTGTTTGATATCTAAAATGTACTAGGTTTATTGATCAAACTTCTAGACAACTAAACATGTGAAGAGTAAAAATAACTTGATTACAGAACAGCATGCACCGCAGATTAATGCTCATCTAATTTAGATAATCTCAAAGTTTATTTTTAATTTTGTTTTTCTTATATTTTTTAACTTTATAAATAAATTGATTGAGTAAAAAAAAGCAGGGGCGGAGCACCCGGCACGCGCCCCCCCCTAAAATTGGAAAAAAATATGATTTTTTTGCATAAAATCGTGATTTTTCACACAAAATACCCCAACAATTTTTGCACCTCCCTCCGCTCGGTGCGATTTTTTTTAAGTGCGCCCCCCCCCTAACTTGAAATCCTGGATCTGCCCCTGAAAAGAGTACAGAATAATATCTTGTACCAATAAAACTGACCTCCACGATATAGCTGAAGTATTGTTGAAAGTGGCATTAAACACCATAACCATAATCTAAAAGAAGTAACTGATTTTAATACAGGCCACCTAGTAAATTATCTTTATACTGTATATTTTAATACAGGCCACCTAGTAAATTATCTTTATACTGTATATTTAGTTTGTGAATTTCTTTGTAAGGCCTTATATTTGGTTTTAAATGTTATAGAATTGCAGAATTTTTTACCTTATTAAAAAAAACAAAATCATAGTGGGCTAGCATGCACCCATTTTTCAACCTAATAGTCATAGAACCATTATTTTTAACTAGAGTTGTCATAGTGTTTGGTGACTTTTGGAATGGTGAAAATGGGGTTTTCATGGATAACTACAGAATTTTAAGAGATGTTTCTGATAATGCAAATTGCCATAATTATGAAAAGAATGTGATGGTAACAGTTCCACCAATATCAACAAAACGAACAACCACCTTTCATCTCATAATGCAGTGATGGTCAATAATTCCACCAATATTAACAAAACGAACAACCACCTTTCCATCTCATAATGCAGTGATGGTCAATAATTCCACCAATATTAACAAAATGAACAACCACCTCTCATCTCATAAGATAGTGATGGTCAATAATTCCACCAATATCAACAAAACAAACAATCACCTCTCATCTCATAAGACAGTGATGGTCAATAATTCCACCAATATTAACAAAAAGAACAACCACCTCTCATCTCATAAGACAGTGATGGTCAATAATTCCACCAATATCAACAAAACGAACAATCACCTCTCATCTCATAAGACAGTGATGGTCAATAATTCCACCAATATCAACAAAACGAACAATCACCTCTCATCTCATAAGGCAGTGATGGTCAATAATTCCACCAATATTAACAAAACGAACAATCACCTCTCATCTCATAAGACAGTGATGGTCAATAATTCCACCAATATCAACAAAACGAACAATCACCTCTAATTTCAAATCACCGAACACAAAAAGGACAATGACATGTGATGTTGGAAATTCATGTCATGGTTTTGGGACAGGCACAAAAATGTGGCAGGGTTAAATCACTTAATGGGGTCCCAACCCTCTTCTTCTTGCTAAATTTGATCACTCAGTACTTGTAGTTCAATAAATTATATGTTAACTTATCGTGAATTGCCAATTGTTTTTTATTCCTTTTTGTAAAAAAAACCTAAAAATACTGTATAATATTTATAGTGCCAAGAGTGTGAATATATAGACAAATGTTTGTAGATTGAGAAAGTCGTACATTATATTAACACTTGATTGTTGTCATAGCAACCAAAATAATGCAAGAACATCCAGAAACCTACCAAAATTCTTATATCAGTTGTAAGAGATAATAATTAAACAACAATAATTGGTAGGGATGATTTAATGTATTAGGCGGCATTGTGTTTAGAGGAATATTAGAAAACTGTATTTTTGTGGCAAAAGGAATATTTTTGCTTAAACATTCTTTTCTAAAAGTCGCAGGACACAGAAGATAAGGTAAAGCCATCAATTTTAGAAATTCTGTCAAATAATTGCTACAGGACTTTCAATATTTTTCGAATGTATCAGTACTTCACTATTTACAGGTGGTACTTTTTATTAACAGAACACTATAAAATCAGGACATACCAAAAACCATTTTAGGTGGGTAAAACGGAGTACCTGGTACCACCCCCTGCTGGTAATCCTCTTTAAATAAATTTTGGGAATTAACATTAATTGAATGTTCAAAATTTTGTCCTCTTAAAAATATTTTATATTTCACTTTTAGAGAGTTTTGAGATTTTTTCTAATTTTGAGATCTATGCAGTTGAGACAATTTGTGGTACTTTCAATCCTGAGCTGGACCTACATGTGTTGTTGTTTTTTTGTCATCCTTGATATCATATTATCTTGTGATGAATGTTGTTGTACATTTTCCTTGCTATTTCCTTGAAATTAATGTCTTTATACTTTTCAGTGGTATAATTTCGACAGTATTTCCACAAAACATCAGTAACTCTTTAAATCTTTTTAAGTGATTTTTTTGTTTATCATTAACTTATTTCTTTAAGATATCATATCTGTTCAAGTGACTGAATTGATGAAAAACAACAAAATATTATCTAATATTAATGTTTTTCTTGTTGCTTTTTTTCAGGGAACAAAATAGTATCAAATATTTAAAATAATCTTTTTTTGTTATTTCAGGGAACAAAAACCAGTGACAGAAGATTTGTAAATAAAGAAGGAGACCAAAACACAGCAGTAACCATGCCAACCTACGATAATATAGACGATGAGGAGGAGCTCCATAAAATCGTAAGTTTTACATACATTTACTATATATCTACCCTTTTCTCCAAGGTCAATTACATACAAAATACTTCAACTTGTCCTTGACCTTATTTTCAGAATGTCAAGGTCATTAAAGGAAATTGTTTGCATAGGGTTAAGGCTATGGGTATCAAAGAAGAAATTGTTCATTCCAAGACATTCAGATTATTGAGTAGGTATGAAGTTTACCAGATCAAAATTTGTTGTTGTAATGTCAGATCATTATCACTTGGGGGAGTAATGGTGTACTCCACAGCATTATTTGACAGTCTTGTGCATGGTGTCTGTTTTTGTTGGCCCGGGTGGCTCAATGAGTTAGGTTGCTGGATCTAACGGCTCATACAAGCCTATCACCAATACGGCGTGGGTTCGCGCCCGGCTTTGTAAATTACAAAAAAGGGTGCACTCGACTTGCAGCCGCAAGTGATAAAGTTTACCAGTTGCTTGCCCAGGGTCGGTGGTTCTCTCCGGGTACGCTGGCTTCCTCTACCAATAAAACTAGTCGCCATGATATAGCTGAAATATTGCTGAAAGTGGCATTAAACACCAATAAATCAATCAATCAATCAATCTGTTTTTGTTGTGTTTCAAACTCACTAGAGTTTAATTATATATGGGTACGTTTTATTCATAAGTTTGACTAAATTATTCTACAGTTTAACTAGTTTTATTCTCAAAAAGCGTAAGAAAAAAATATCTAGTTTAATATTATCTTGAAAATCTGGTACCCTGCCATGCTGTCAAGATACCCAGTAAAACACACTGAGGTGAGATATAAGTAAGGTGTTGCTGCATGTCCTGGTTCCCTGCCAGGTAATCAAGATAATTATTTTATGATGAGGCTTGACAGGGTTCCTTTTACTGTAGCTAGTTTCCTAGGAGTTTAAAAACTTTTGAAAAAAATACAAATTTGTTTAATGAAAATTTTTCATTATTCTATCAGAGCTTAAAAAAACTCCATAAATTCTCACAGGTCAACGATCTTTCACTACAGATCTTTCTGTATTCGCTATGTGGTTACGTCATTGTGCTAACACAAATAATGACAAGCATAAAGTACATTCTCTCACGTCTTTTATCATGATGTTATGACGTATAACATTGATTTGATCTGTATATAATGTTATATCAGATGTTACACCCAAATTATTACCAATTCCTAGTCTCTGACAATGCCTATTGTAGCTGAAAGCATTGGAGTCCAAATTTATTGGTTACTGATAAAGTTTGTCAATGACTTGCGACAGGTCTGTGGTTTTCTCCGGATACTCCAGTTTCCTCCACCAATAAAACTGACCGCCACGATATTACAGAAATATTGTTGAAAGTAACGTTAAACACCATAAATCAACCAACCAAATTTATTCATTTATTCCAAACTTCCGGGTTTTTTTTGTGCGTTCAATAGTTTGAGGTGAATGTTGTTTGATCATTTTGATGATCTTGGTGGAATTGTTATACTTTCTTTTTTTTTATGATTATGTGTAACTTGCGACAGGTCGGTGGTTTTTTTCTGGGTACTTTGGCTTCCTCCACCAATGAAACTGAAAGTGGCATTAAACACTATTAACTATAACCCTCTTTTTTTTTCATAATAAATTTTTCACTATTCTATTGGGGTATAAGAATACTTCACAAACTTTCAAAGGTCAAAGGTTACAACAAAATAAAAGGAGAGAACATTGCATAAATCTGGACATACACACATGTTTTAAATACATCTGCCTTAGTCTTTCTAAGATAAATAAACATCTATAGTATCTGGCTTAGCTTTCTTGCATATGGAATTCTGCACATCTGAATGCGTTAGAGTTTGTGTTGAAAGGCCAGCATACCAGTAATATCTTTTGCAACAAGCAGTTTTTTGTCTATTACAATGTAAAACAGACACAAAGAGATATGTTACTGTCAGTATCATCTGTGTATGCCGTAACTTTATCGCTGGATTGCATTTACCAGCAAAGTATGAATTGCGTTGGCTTGAAAGGTGAAATTTCAAACTTATGAAAATGTATATTATGGTATGCAATTTGATACCCCTGTTCAGTTTTCCCAATGTAAATGAGAAAATCAGGTTTTACACTTAGAACAAAAATTAAAGGGAGATAACTTGTATTGATGAATTGATGATGCTTACATTGAAATCCCATTGGACCATATTTTATTTTCAAATAGATGCATTCTAATTAGTCAGGTTATATTTTCAAAGATTCCAGAGACTGGGACTACATTTGATGTTGGGTTTACACAGGATTTAGGGTTCTATTCACAGACAGTGGGACTATATTTGATGCCCAGTTTACTCAGGCTTTTGGTTTATACAGGTTTCTGTGTAGACACTGGGGCTACTTTTGATATCCAGTTTATGCAAGATTTTGGTTTATTCAGGGTTCTGTCCACAGACTATGCTACTTTTTATATCCAGCTTAAAAATGATTTAACTTCATTTAGGGTTCTGTTTTAACAGGTTTTACCGTACCTTGTCTGAGGTTCTGTAAGATAAATTTTCTTGCCTGATGTTTTTAATCAGAGAATGTTATGGGATTATTCTCAAACACTTTTTCAGTCATTCTCAGTGAACACAAACAAATTTGAAGTTTAGCCAACTTAGACAAGCTTTCTCCCACGATTTTGATTGCTAAACCATAATTTTCTTTCAATTTCATTTTGTTTCTACTTAATACCAGTTCTTTTTAAGTTTGATGGAAGTCAGCATGGGATATTTCTGTGCATGATGATTACAAATTAGAAAAAGGAGAGGTTTAAATTTTGCATCTATTTTTTAAATCATTTTAGCATGATTGAAGCTAATAATATTCAATAAAATTCAAATAAATGTACCTGATGATTATAATAATGACTGGCTTTTGTTTGCAAGAAAATCTAGGTCAATATGGAGAATTTAGGAAGTTGTGTGTGTAAAAAAGGGGAAGTAATTCCTGCATAGGATCTAAGACCAGCCTTTAGCTGTACCCAAAACTGCTCTTGCCCAAATTTTGTGTATAAAATATTCAAAAGAAATGTTTTGTTTACTATTCTTTGCAAGAATATTTTATCTTGTTTGTTTTTTGGTTTTGCGTTACATTGTAATAACAAAAAAATTGTAATATGATGTCCTTCATTGGCAATATGAAGAATGCATGATCAAATTCCTGATATATTTTACTTCGCACATGTGCATTGTCGGACAAATTAGGAATATCATTTCTAAGTGATTTCATGTATATATACAGGACTGTGTTGCATACACACATTAAGATATTTGTTTTGTTTCTTTACATGTTCAATTTTTTGTCTGGAAAAACACTAAAGACAACCATCTATCACCTTTGACTTTTGTAAATTGTCATCTTCCTGTGCCGTTGTTTCCAAGGAATGTAGCGACATTGACTCCTGGCTACGGATTGGTTTTATAATTTTTTTTAAGCATTTCCCTTGTTAAAGTTGCTAAGATAAAAATGCCATAAAATTTGAATTGTCAGTAGCTTAATCTTGGGTTATGTCTATAGAAAAATATGAATGGAAAGAGGAAGGTTAGTTGATTTTGTTTAGATGTATTTTAACTCACACTGGTTTTTACACAATTTTTGTAAAATCTGATATGAAAATATGATTTCCTGTTTCTTGATTTATTGTTCTTTTCATTTATTGCACTCTAATTTAATTAACAAGTGAAAACTTTATTGAACTTGACAGTGTGAAATATGAAACAGCTAACCTGCATTACAAAATTGTGTGGGAACCTAACATGCACTCGTAACATACATTACCGTCTTTCTTCAAAACGTACTACAGTATCAGTACTGTTTGACATATTAGAACTGCCACGATATAGCTGAAATAGTGTTGAAAGTGGCGTTCAACACCATAACCCCATATATGAATCAAATTAATTCATGGAAGCCAGAATTTGTTAGGAGTTTTAACAATTGGGTTGGCAAGATATTAATGGCTACCATGAATTATTTCTTAAATAAAAAATACCACATCATCAGAACAGTTCCAAAATCCAATACTAAGAAAATTGTAGAAATAGTGGTGAAATCAATACCCCAAAACACCTATTTGATTAATTTTTAATTAAATTTTTTTTCAATAGAATATTTGGGATATTTTCATTTTTACAAACAGGTGTGGTCCACAAATCATTATCAAGTGCCAGAATACATATCTATTACATAACATCACTGCCAAGATGGATTTGTTAGAGATATTTTTTTTCATAAGAAAAAAAAATAGCATTTATGATTTTTTTGTACCATTAAGACTTGGCTTACATACAAGATATGTACCAAATTACTATCATGTTCTGAAGACAAGTGTTTTATCATTTTGTTAGGACATCTCAGGCATTTAATATATTGTACCGATAATTATGCTAATTAACACATAGAAATGAAAGATAAGTGAGTAAGTGATTGTTGTTCAACATCAAGTGAACATTTTTTTCTAACTACATCATGTCAAGAACATTTTAGTTTTTGAGGAGATGACAATGATGATGTCTGTTTTATGTTAGCACTGGAACAATAGTACATCAGAAAACATATCTCTCCACTCAGACACATTATCCTGAATCAGAGCCATCCAGCCTTTTCTCTTGCTTCTTCATGCATGCCTTCTCATAGCATAGAAGTATCCAAAACCTTACAATACAAAGAGAAGACAATGTAACAGAAGCTGATGTGAAAACTAGGTCCTGGATTGGAGCAGGCATAACATAGTGGCTGGGTTAAATCACAAATTATTTAGGAATTGAAATAAAGGGGCTAGTCTTTCCTACATTGTTCTAAAGACAGAAGAAAAAATATAGAAAATTCCCCTCAAACAATACATAAAATAAATGTAGAAAGTAATTTTAGCAAGATTTTTTACTTTAGGAGAAAATAAATGAGATAAAGGAGATGAGAAATAAAACTGTACCATGACACTAAGTCTATTTTCTTGTATATTTTATTTATTGCTAATTGAGCTCATCTAAACAATGGTCAACGACCTGCCGGGAATAACATTTTCATAGCAATCACCATTAGGTTTGATTACTTACAACATAGTATATACCATTATAACAGGGAGAGGAAAATGTTTAGCATTCCTCAGTAACACTGCAAATATATAAAAAGATGTGAATAGCATTTGTTCTATCTGTCTGCCTACCTCTTCTTATGTAATATAGGATCATGGTAGCATAAAATTCTTGCTGCGTTACGAGAATATTTGTTGTCTTAGTAAAGGATTGTTTAAGAATTAAAATTGCTTACACTTGAACATCATCTGATATTTCTTTCCAGTGTAAAACAAAATGGTTTATTGCACTTTTAGACTTCAGATCTTTATTAAAGCATACATGTGCACAATTTCGACAAACATACAAAATATATGCACTTTTATGGTACAGTAGTTATCCACATGTATAGACAATAACAGTGCATTGACTTGACATAAAATCGATATATGGATGAGGCTTAGAATCGGGGAAAATGCGAGGGTTTCCCCGAGCATTTTCCCAGATTCGTGCCGAATATGTATATAGAATTTTATGTCAAGTCAATGCACTGTTATTGTCTTTATACTCCAATCATTAGTGACATTAATGGATATTACTACCAATATTCATATTATTTAAAAAGTTAGTTACCCCCAAGAGGCCCAAACTGATTTCAAAATGTTATAAACGGTCAGTGACCGTTTATCACTTGTAAATATACTGTCAACGCATTTTGACTGCTCAAATAGAACGATTGCAGTATAAAAGGTGACCTCTCTTGAGGTGGACTATTTAGTAGTAAATTGAAATCTGGGCGGATGAGAGAGGTGGCCTTTGTTGGCATGAGCTTATACTTTGAGGGGGAGTGCTTTATAAGTATGAACATAATGTGTACTTATAAAAATGTCGACTATGGAGGGATCGAAAAAACTTCTTTTTTTTTTACAATTAGAAGTGTTACATAAATATTGATGTCCCATACAAATATATATATAATAGTTAGCATACAATTGTAAAGAATTTATCACTATGTTTAACTAGTATAGGTTGTTTGAATGAGAAAAACAGATGCTATAATTCTAGGTTTGTTGCCAGACATATTTTTTTCTGTTTTTTGGCTTGATATACAATATATTTAGAATGTACATGCTGCAAACAATAAAAAAAAAGTACAAAATACATGTTGTTTATTAAAGCATGTATGTCATGAATTTTTCCATGTTTAGTTCAAAGAAATGTGCAAATTGATGCCAAACGTTTATTCCATTAAGACAAAAAGTTTGACAAGAATGAAATGTTACAGGGCAAATGAAGTACAATTTTAACCTCTTTGAGTAGAAGGACAATGGGTCTTTTTATGCCCCTGTCGCTAGGTGTTGGGTGGGGGGCATTAAGTTTATTAATTTCCATACATTTCCATAGGTCTGTCTACCTGTTGCACATATGGTTTCTGCTCAATCACTTAAGTTTCCCATAAACTGAAAAATGTCTGTTTACTTTAGCTAGGGGGGGGGGGGGGATACATGTCCTACTGACACATTCTTCCATTTTTTTAATGTATGTATGTTATGTCACATGATTGTTTTGGGGATTTTCTTGTGCAGAGGAAAAATATTAATATAAGTCCCATGTTTTGTGAAATCAGGAACAATATACTGGTATAATACATTTATCTTTACCTTTATGATAGGTGTTTTTTTTCAATATAATTCCTCGTAGGTAATGCTATTCACAACAGAATATACATTGGGTTTGTCTTCCAAAAATAAATAGTTTAAAATAGATACAAAGTACATAGATATTGGCACACACAAATTATTGTTGTTTTAATTGTTCAGAAAACTAATTTGNAAAATCACATGATGTATCTGAGTTTTATAATTTATAAAAATCGTTTACTTTGTGAAATATATTTATGCACTGTCGTAAAAACAATAGTATTTGAATTGATATCAAGGTCTGGATTATTGTTGTTTTAATTGTTCAGAAAACTAATTTGAATATTGTTAGCTACTTTAAAGAAAGGCATGTTAATTGAATAGTGTATTATTTTTTATTACAGCTCAGCAAAACAGATGACTTTGAAGAACGGAAAAAGATACGGAATAGGATGAGAGAATTACGAGAAATTAAATCAAGTAAGACAAGATAAAAATTTGTGTTAAAAAAGGAATTCTTGATCAATTTTAAGCACATATTTTTGTGATTCAATTAAAATCAGATGTTTGTCGTATCTTTGTTAAGAAATTTCTTTGAGGATACACTAACATCTAGCAACATCCCAGTTGGGGTCAAGCCAAGGTTAATAATTTCAATTGACCAATCAGTAATGAGCCTACTAAATCTTGAGGTATCAAAACCGAGTACACACCAAGAATTGTTGTCTGATCGGTCAATATATTTAACTGTTTTCCATATGATTGGACGGTCAAATATTCATATGATTTACAGTCCAGCTAATCTTACAGACAAAAATTGAGAAGAAATGGTATACATTTAGAATTCTTATACCAAATATGGATTTATTTTATTACACATGATGAAAAAAGATTGAAAACCAATGAAATTGTCTTATTCTCATAGCCAATCATTTGGACCTTAAATATAACTACTGGAGATAGGTACATGCCATATTCTAAAAGTCACTGTCAGTGATTTGAACTTTGAACTGCTTCAGACTTTTATATGTGTAACGGGAACACTCCCCGACCTGAGGTTATAGGAACCGTAGTAGGTTCATAACCACCCCTTCTAACTGCGTTAGTGGAGATCTCCTTTTGCTCAGTTGGTAGAGCTAATGAGCTAGTGATGTAGACACTAAAACTGAATCAACCTTAGACTGTTTATCATTCATATAGTTCTCATAGCGAATTATTTAGACCTAAAATAAAAACCTTCAATAAACTGATATGCTTAATATAACTTATGATATAACATAATGTAGTTGTTTAATATCCCTGGTTTGTGATTGGACAATGCTGTAATTTTCACGGTATCAATTCCTCGGTTGAAATATCATGAGATATTTTTAGAATTTTAGTTGATTACTGCTTACATCATCTTGTCAATAATGTGGCAATGCACATTATTACATTAGAATGGAGATAACTATATTGTATTTGAAAATTTCATGGCATCAATTGTCGATTTAATGGTTGCAAATATCCGTTTACTGGCGACGCTAACACGTCGACAGTAAACTTAATTTGCGACCATCAAATCTCCAATTGATGCCGTGAATTTTTCAAATACATTACAGTTATCTCCTAAATCTTATAGAACCATGATCAGTACTTTTTGGTTATACACAGGGCTTTCAATAGAAGCCGGTAGCCGGCGATTTTCGCCGTTTATTTAGAGAAAGACCGCCGGCTATTTTGTTGAAAAAAAAATTGAAATTTTATTTCAATCATGTCAATATTGTTGTCGTGTATCGATAATAAATCTATATTTACGGCGCTTTATTTATATTTTTTTTTTTGCTTCCTGGAATAACAGTTTTCCGATATAATGTTTAATATACACGTTTTTTCATTGGTCGAGAGATTTGTTCAGGACTAGTGGTATCCCAGTTATTCCCAAACAAATCCGGTAAAAATAAATTTGGTCCAGAAAACATTGGTTTCCACCGGACCGACTATCCAGTATAAAATACAGGGTTTGTTGTATAATAGAGCCCTGTTTGATCTCCAATTTGTCCATAATTTATTTTGATTAGAACTAAAGTGAAATGCCAGACAACTCTTTTCTTGTATCATTTCTCCATGCTTTGATGAAGTTCAAGGACATTCACATTGACGAAATTAAAGTCGCAATCTCAGAAATGCTTTAATGAACGAAAATATCAATATTTGAAATTATAAGTACAATGCCTTCCCGGGAAAGACGTTTGAAAGAAAGTGGCAAAGGAAAACAAAAGTTTGACATCGTATTTTTCAACTTCGTAAGTTGATAATAAAAAAAAATGAGTTATTTCCCTTTGTTATATATATACTTGAAACAAACCAAAATTAACAAAATCTAAATATGCCATTTACAATATTTTATTATCAAACACAGTAAAACCACTTAAGTTTAATCTGAAATAAAAACCTGTCTTCTTAAACTGAAACAAAGACAATATTTAGCAACAACCAGTTCTATACATTACCTGTAGTAATAACACACATGCGTAAATAGACATCCATTACATGTACTTATTCTGCTTTATGTATTGACGTCCAGGTTTGGACCACCAAGTATATAACTTGTACTTATATGCACCTTATTTACACCCACAATAGCTAAGTATTAAAAATTTCGGATAAAAGGTAAAAATAAACCAGTATGGTTGTATCCAATATTGTAGATATTTTGACAAATTTTACAGTTATACCAGTGTTGTGGACAATACTGGTATAAAATGATCCATAATTTGCATAAGATCAATTACATCAAATTTTGTTCTACTTTGGGTTATTGTTTCCTTTTTTCTAGACAACATTCTTTATTTTGAGTAGAAACCAAAATGAAGCAAATGAACCACAGATTAACAGCTATATCATGGTACTTTATACAGCAACTCATGAAATATTTTAAGTAACATAAGAAAATTACCTGTAGACATTTTGGGAATAAATTTTAATCAGGGAGTAGACATTTTGGGGAAAAAATGTCTAATCAACCAAAATTGACCTGTAAACATTTTGGGATGACCCCAGATTAACACATTAAAGAGAATATTAATTGGCACATTTCTCCACCTACTTTTTGAAAATAGCCTGCTACTTCAAAACTTATTGAAAGCCATGTATACAGTGATGAAACCTGCCTAAGTCGAACCTCCATGAGACTAGTTGTTGTCTTCTGAATAGACAGGTGTTCGGTTTATGCAG
>MJUT01001581.1:273254-293759 GCA_002080005.1 Gigantidas platifrons | reverse complement strand
GGGTTTGACTTGAGACGTGTTTCTTTGTATATTGAACATGTAATTTTCAGTTGTTTATATGTTTTTACTCAGGGTTTGACTTGAGACGTGTTTCTTTGTATATTGAACATGTAATTTTCAGTTGTTTATATGTTTTATTTTTGCATTAAACAGAGGATTTGGAAGTAAAACGGATACAACGAGAAAAAGAAACAGAAGAAATATTTAAAAAGAGATTCCAAGCTGCCGAAGAAGAACAGAAACGACAAATGAAAGCATTCGAAAAAGCCGCTCAAGAAACAAAAGATGAACGAGAGCGGATATTAAAAGTTAAAGACGATATGCTGAAGGAATCGTTGAAAGCTCAAGATGAGACTAAAAAGAGACATTTACAAGCTTTTGACAAAATGGCTCAAAAAGGAGGAGGTACGATTACGTTTTTTCTTGAATGTTTTGTCCGAAAACAAAAACCATATGAGGTCATTATTTCTCAAATGAAATCCAAATTTCAAAATTTAGCGTATTTAGTCTGATGTGTTTTGTTGAACTGTTTGAAGACAACAATTTCAGATTTCCGTTAAATTTTGACTTTGATTTTTGTAAGAGAAATCATGATCCACTTTGATTATACAAAGATTACGCTACTTGAATAAAACTTTTTCACTTTTCTGCATTATAACTCCTGACTTGAGTGGCTTTAATGGTAGTGACTTCCTTTTCATTATTTATGTGCCTTTTAATAAATTAGTGAAATTTTGAATTCTAAGACAATTTTTATGTAAATTGCAACTTTTTTCAGTGCATATCTACTAAGATTAAGAAATATTTATCGGCGAAATTCTATACCAATTTTTTGGAAATTCAGAATACCAATAGTAGCAATTGTTGTTGAAATGGAAGTCAACTATCTTCATCATTATAAACAATTTCAGTTAAACCTTGAATGCCATGAGATTTTTTAATGTTTCTATTTCATTATGGTAATTATATCTGAAATATTTTATGGATTTTTTATAATGTTAAAAAGGATTGAAATATTTAGCCAAGATTTTGAAGATAAAAAAAAAAGAAAAACTCAAAAAAGCATACCACTATGGAATCAAGGTTTTACTGAAAAATGTTTATTTGATTTCTGTGGGCTTGTTTGAAACGTGCTTGGGAAGCAAAGGTATAAAAAAGTAAAACTTTACACTAAAGCTGCAATCATTATGCACATAATTCATTTATATGTTGTTGTTCCAGCTACAAAAGCTTTAGACGTGGCTAGAAATGTTGTTTAAGTAACAGCGTCATTTAGCTTTGCTTCTTTCTTGATAATTATGTTCCGGTAATTAATCTGGTCAATGATCTAATGAAACTGACATCGTATTTGTTGAAAAAAATTATCCTCGACTTTTTGTTTTGGCTGAAATATACCTGTTCGTTATTAATGTAATTGTTATTGTCCACTTGCTGAAAAGATAATGCCAAGCTTTTAAATAAATTGGCTGTTTTGTCTAAGAAAGATGTAATAAGTGAAATTCAATGTTTTGAGGCTTTCATGTTTCTTTGTTCACATTTAAAAACATGTTTAACACTGTTTTGTCTGAGAACATGTCTTTTTTACCTTAATGTAAAAAGAATAACGTGTGCATGTGCTCAGTTATTATAATAAACTTCGAGCGTCTTACTTAAGACAGCAGTTCAACACAAGAATATGAATAGCTAAATAAAAAAGAAAAACAATAAGCCTTTCACCATACTTTAAGTTCTTATAAAACTTTTCTTTCACCTTATATAATCTTATGCATACACATTTCTTTTTTTTTCTTCAATATACACATATTTATATATTCTCAATCTATTAGGAGTTGTGTGTTTGCTAAAATCTAGATGCTTTCACTAGCTTTATACACGTGTGAGTGGCCATTTTAGAAACAATTGAACTATGGGTAATAATTATACTCTACTTCTGTACATTATATTTAGCTCTTTAATTGTTATTGGTTTGTATTATTAGACCAATAATTATGTCAATATTTGGTTTTTCTATCCTATCCCTAAAAAAATGAAAAAGTGCTGGACCAAAAGTTTTGTTTTTCATATTACCATAATCAACTCTGTATAATACACACATTTATTTTGTTCTTGATTTTGGAATTGTAATAGAAGTTTATCTTGATTTTGGAATTGTAAAAGAGGATCATCTTCTTTTTTATTTGGTGTGTTTAATACCCACATGACCAAAACAAAGGAAAATGAAATTGCAAAAAGCTGTTTAATAATATACATATCTGATTATGGTATCAATTGGAAAAATCAAACCTTGTTGTATAGAAGTTGAACAGACCTTCTAGTTCAGTTTGATTTAGCATTCAGTGTCTACACACCATATTTTTCCTTCGAGTTATCCGAGTAAACAGCTGAGCCGAGTTCGAGTTAACAAGGTTTGACTCTAAAAGCATAGAGAAAAATATAGGATTATATCAAGATAATACTATTTTGAATTGACTTAGTTTTTTTTTAAATCAGCTTTACGATGTTCAAGACTTTTTCAACTAGGGATATTAGGATAGGAATCTCAAACATACAGAAGTAGTTCCTGAAGTAGATCCCCCAGTTCTGAAATGGTAGATTTTCTGCTTTTTTCCTCATTGCATATTGCTTCTTATTTAATCTAGAGGGTGTGATTAAACAACAATCAGGATTTGGTGGCGCCTCCTATTCCAAAACACCAGGTGAGAGATTTTTGTCTTTTGTTGTTACTATATTGTTAAATGATATGAATTTTGTATGATTTATTTACAGGCTTTTGATATATCGTACTCTGTTCTTTATTTATATGTATAATATGTCTCACCATTCTATGTGCACTTTTGAAACCATAATTTCAAATTTTCAAAGTCATCGTTGAGATATTCTTGTTCCCATTTATCACCTTTATGTGAGTGAACTCAAACGAAGGGAAAAAAATTAAGTCTGTAATGTCTTCGTCGGAAACATTTTCATCATATATATTTACTGATTAATTTTCAACTCAAGCGTTTATTACATCACGCTGATGAGCGCTTATATGCTATAATTAATTTTTATCTATATTTATATATACATTGTACAATTAAATGAACATAATCAATGTCTGCAGATTCTCACGCATATTTTGGAATGTTTTAATTTAAGTAACATATTCCGTGATTAGTTGTTATGAAGATGTATGAAAATTATTGCTTAAATTATTTTTTTATAATGACTCAACAGCCATGATTATTGAATATTAAGACCAGGTTAAAATTAGAATGACTATTGTCATAAGAAATATATATCAGCTTATGGTTATTAATGTCCAAGTTGAAATAAGTGCATACTGTTTTTTTGTTTCAGGAAAAATTTAGAAAAATTTACGAATATTGATTTTCAAAATTTAATAAATTCACCAAACACATGAATAAAAACCTGTATTTAAATTTCATGAAAAATGCAGCTAGAATTTTTATTTAATAATTTTTAAAAATGACATTGAATATATGTTTTAATGATAGTGTTTTTCGTTAATGTCTAAATTAGTTACCATCCTTCTGAAAATTGAATCGCCTCTAGAGGTCATAATTAAGTACATTGCCTCCAGAGGTTATAATTTAGTACAAGGAGGTACACTAAAAACTCGACAGACTGCTGTGTCTGAAACATCACATACTTCATATTGATCATTCATTTTTCCTATTCATTTTTTTATCTTTATTTTTTATCAGAGACATAAGACCAGGAGATTTGCAAGTTCTCAAAAATCTGGAAGCATATTGTTGCCAATAGATTTCATTGCAAAAAATAAACCCAATGATTCATGACTAGTTTAACACCAGTTAATAAAATATATGTACATGTGTAATAGGTATTTGGAAAGTAAATATTTTAAACTCAATTCTGTGGTTATTCTTTTTTCAGAATATGTATTTCTAGTTTTAGTATATTTTAAATTATAACAAAAAAAGTAACTTAAAAAGAAAGGTCACCTCAAAAAGTACATATTTATTTTTAGCTCACATTGCCAAAGGCAATGTGAGCTTTTGCCATCACTTGGCATCCCTCGTCCGTTAACTTTTCACATTTTAATCTTCTCTTCTGAAACCCCTCAGCCAAATGAATTGAAACTTGGTAGGAAGCATCTATGGAAGGTTCTCTATAAAGATTGCTCATTTCGTCCCGATCCATTAACAAACATGGCCACCACAGGCAATTCTTGTTTCTGATTGGCCTATTTTTAAAAATCTCCTCTGAAACCACTGGGCCAAATGAACTGAAACTTGGTAGGAAGCATCTATGGAAGGTCATGTATAAAGATTGCTCATTTCGTCCCGATCCATTAACAAACATGGCCGCCACAGGCAATTCATGTTTATGATTGTATGTTTCTAAAAAAAAACATTTTTTTCTGTGGAAAGGGAGATAACTCTAATTTAAATATAGATATTAGTAAAATGCAGTTGAATTACAGATAAATATGCCTCTAAAACCCCTCAGCCAAATGAACTGAAACTTGGTGGGAAGCATCTATGGAAGGCCCTCTATAAAGATTGCTCATTTCGTCCCGATTTGTTAACAAACATGGCCGCCACAGGCGACTCTTGTTTCTGATTGGCTGATTTGAAAAATTCTTCTCTTCTGTAACCGCTTGGCCAAGTGATCTGAAACTTGGTAGGAAGCATCAATGGAAAGTCTTCTATTGTGATTGCTCATTTCGTTCCGATCCCTTAACAAACATGGTGGCCACAGGCAATTTTTGTTTCTGATTGGCCTATTTAAAAAAAAAATCTTCTCTGAAACTGCTTGGCCAAATGAATCGAAACTTGGTAGGATGCATCTGTGGAGGTCCTCTATAAAGATTACTCATTTCGTCCCTATCAATTAACAAATATGGCTGCCACAGGCAAGTCTTGTTTCTTATTGGTTCAATTTCTAAAACAGCTTTTCCTCTGAATCTGCTTGGCCAAATGATATGAAACTTGGTAAGAAGCATCTATGGAAGATCCTCTATAGAGATTACTCATTTCGTTTTGATCCATTTACAAACATGGCTGCCACAGGCAATTCCTGTTTTAGATTGGTCAATTTCTAAAAATCTTCTTATCTGAAACTGCTTTGCCAAAATGAACCGATATTTGGTGAGAAGCATCTATGGAAGGTTCTATATTAAGTTTCCTCAAAGCAGAATGAAAGGTGAGCAACACAGGCTCAGCCCACTGAGCCTCTAGTTTAGTGAAATGTATGAAATTAAAAAAAAAAAAATTAAAAACCTACCAAAATATGTCAAATTTGGTAATAGATAAACATTTTCAAATCACATCAAATTTACTCACAGGCACTAATTAAAAAATGAAATTGTCACCGATTGATATTTGCGATGTCTTAACTGGTGTCTTTAAGGACTAACTGGTCCCGCTGTATAGCTGAAAAATTGCTGAAAGTAACAATAATCACCGATAACTGAACACAATCTACGAGAACTGAATAATCTCCTTGTTATATGTATCTGGTTGTATTCATATTTCATCCAATCAATTTAACTGCATTGGAAAGGTGTTGTTTTAGTTATAAATAACCATGTTATGGGAATGTCAGTTTAAAAAGTGTTGACAACAAGCAAAACTGTTAATGTTTGTTAAAATATATTTAATTAATTTTGTAGAGTTAAACTCCTTTTGATGGAGTTTAGTCTAGTTAGCTTCAAGACAATAATGCATGAAAAATCCCAGGAAAGAACAGTGTTCAAAGGGAGAAAACTGTGCTAATTTTCCAAAACATTTCATATCAAAAGATGATGTTTACATGTACATGTATATGTTAAAAAATATTACAATAATGAAATTATGCTTTGAATTTCTTTTTTGGCTTTTTGAAATTTTCAGCTCAGATGTACTTAATTTTGACAGTAATTTCTAAAAGCATCTATCACAAAGTCAAGTTATTACAAAAAAAAAAATTGTGGGAATTAATTGGTTTTTTTTCATGTACAATGACAGGAGCTCATCTTTTCATATGACTTTTTTTTACAGGGGAGTTGCATTAATTTGTGAACTTGCATGTTATGAACACTTTAATGACTTGATTATAAAGTTTGCTATGCATTTTATATACAAGCTTGTATGTACTAATAAGTTAACCATTCCTTTTACCCCATTTGTAGAACAAGCTGCCAAATTTTTGAGCGACAAACTTGTAAATGCAGGTTCTCCTGTGATTGGAGGTAAAATAACTATACGAACAGAAGCATGGAACAGCCAAGATGGTGTAACAAACAAATCAGAGAAAACTGAGACGTGGGGAGGTAGCCATTTTTTTTTTTTTTCAAGCTTTTCATAGCTTATCTAGTGTAACTTTTCCTCAACTAACCATATAAATTTGTAATATAGGGTAGTCTCCCTTGTTATACTCAATATTATGATTATCTCCCTTTACTATTTCCTGTTCTATCAAATTACTTTTTCTGTAAATTTATTACTCTATATAATTATAAAGAAGTAATTTTTAGCTTTTCAACCTATTTCTTTAAAAATAAACCCATTTTATTTCGTGTTTAATTATTTTCCTTTTAACATTGATAATTTTGACTTTTAAAAAAAAACACCTTTTTTTAATATCCTAACTTTTCTGTTAAGAGTTTATATGTCAGTTTTAACTCTCTAAATTTTCTGTTAATTTTTACCATTCTTTTATATATTTCACTTTCTTGTAATATTTATTTTTAAATGTTAGTATACTTCTATATCAGATTATAAATAATGTCTATCTAATACTAATATTTTCTGAAGTTTTGTTTGTGAATTATTATTGTATCTTTATATCTGCATGTATAACATTTAATATGATACAGTCAACCCTCATTTATTGTTGTAGAACAGGATTCCAAAATCAGTGATCAATAAAATTCATATAGTTCAATTATTTGACGATGATGTTTGATTTTGAAATCTTTTTGAGAAAAAAATATTGAGATTAATGAAGGATTGAAAACTTGAAGAATAAATCTTTGGAAGATATCTCTTTTGTAAAGGAAAATTAGTTATATGTGTATGTTTTGTAGACCGTTGTTTGTCCCTTAGTACTTTTTGTTTTGGCCATTGTGTTGTCTGTTCTTTGATTCAGAGATTCTGATTACCCCTGTGGTATCTTCAAACTCTTCTTGTTGACATTATTCAGTAAAATGTAATTACAATACTGTGGAAATAATATATATGGAATTGAGAGTTTACAGTTTCATGTATATTAATAATTTCCAAAAGTAACAATAGTAGGTTGTCTCCCCTTTACAAATACAGTTTAGTTAGATTGTCTCCCTTTGTCCTATAGTACTAAAAGGATATTAAACTCCATACCTTAAGATTGCCACCCACAAGGCTCACTAAGCATAAATTTAACTTAGCAAAGGTGTATTGCATTTTTTTTTTAGCAAGAAAAAGGGATAGGGTTGACTGTACCTCAACTAAAATAACATTAATATTGATTATTCCTAGATTTTTGTCTTTATTTGGAGAAAATTTTGTGATTCGCTAATCGAAAATGATATGAATTTGAAATATAATAAAAATTGTTGATAGAGAGAAAATAATCTAGGATTAAATGGAATGTTTTAATATTAATATTATATTCTATCAAAATAATTATCATCAGCCATTCATTTATTTTAATTTTATTTTGTTTCATCATATATCATTTTAAATATAGAAATGTACGTACATGCTTAATTTATTTTTAGACGATATAAAAAAAAGCACACATTGTACCAGTATATTAAACTATGATCGTACCTTATGTACCTTCTTACAGGAAACTTTGGAATTTATCAAGAGGGGAAAAAATCTATAATAATCATATTTAATATTTTGAAATGCAATGCAATTATATTTAATTGACAAATTTTAAATTTTAAATGGGGGATATGAAAGATCTACATGGACCTTATTGAAGCTCTATTAATTGTTTGTATTTTAGCTCAACCAGCCGGTGCTAAGGGGGCCATGAACAAATTTAAGTCAATGGAACCAGCAGGAGCAGCTCCGGCCAAACCAAAGTATGTATTAATATGGATAACATAAAATTTTAAATACATTTTTTTTTTTAATTTGACTAACATGTTTAGATTGGATTCTTTTCTTTTATTTGGATAATTAGAAATGGAAATATAAAAAAATATGATTCATTAGCTTTGTATTCTTATATCGGGGGTCCTATGCCACCCTGGTGGTGGGTTAAATTATAAATATGAAGGCCAAAATTGATTGAAATAGCACATGAATTCATGGAACCATAGAACCTGCGTACCATAGGATCGGATTGTAATTCTTCTTATGTCAATTAATTGAAATATCATTTCACAACACTTAGATATGTTTATACACTAACAGCGTATGTTAAAACAGGCGTACTACAGCAATATATTTCTTTCCCTTTGTATATCTACTGTACACCCTTGTTATACCGCTGTCTTTTGGACCCAGCTAGGTTGGCAATGTATCGTGGGAAAAATTGACATAGAAACTACAAGATTTTAGGAAATTTAGACTTTGAAATTTGATGACGACAAGTGAGGATGGAAGATTAAAGAGGGGCAATATAACAAGAGTACACTGTACACATTAGATCAAACTTGATACTCTTGTTTCCATAGAAATTGAACAGATTTATTTTTATTATGAAATTATTTTTTTTTAATTTTCAAAAAACATTTTATAGGATTACGATGTACCAATATTAACCATACTACATTTCAGCATATTGGATAGATGTGGAACCGTAGCTATTATGGTCCTTGTGCTGTTTTAGTGATATGTGCAGACCATAGAAAAATAATAATAAAAAGAACCATTTAGAGCTACGGTTCTGCAGCTACATATTGGAGTGGTTGAAGAAATCAAGGGAGATAGAAATATTGTTTTCACTTCATTTTATTGTTATTTTATTACCATGACAACCATAGTAATATAAATTTGTTTGTTTAGTGGTTTAATAGCTGTATCTTTAGCTAAGCGAGCAGCCAAAACAATGCAGAGAAATGTTGTTGCTATTAAGCAGGATATCCTTCACTTTGTCAAATCCAACACAGAAGGCTATGAGGTACTTTGACTTCCATTTTACCTACAGATGGAGCCACTTTATTTTACATACTTCCTGTCATCTCATTATAATCCACCAATCAAAACTCTTTAATTGTTTCATGCATTTAATATACAACTCTTTCTGAAATACCAGAATGCACCCAGGAAAATAAAAGTAAATTTAACATGGTGGTTCAAATATCTTATGAGAGCTTCTTTGTTTTTATTTTTATTTTGGGGGGGGGGTAGGGGAGGGGATCATTTTGGCTGAAGTAAATAAAGAATTTTGATTGGTCATCATAACATTTTTCATATATCCCATTTAATCAAATACTCTCACAATGTAGAAATGATATACAATATTATATACTCACACAAGACATACAAAAGTAGATATAATCATTTAGTTACATATCAACTTTCATTGGTCAAATATCTTTCACAATATTTATTTTTTTTCTTACTATTTTATACCATCATTTTATTAATATTATTTCATCAGTTATCAATTTGTCATAGAAATATTTCTTTATGTAATTACAGCAGTCAGTGGTTTCAGTAAAAAATGTATTAGATATGCATTAATACATCATAATTTAGAAAATATTTTGTTTATTTTAATAATATTTTAAGAANAAACATTGGGTTTTTTTTGTACTCTTAAAGTCAGTTTTATTTGCAACTTAATAAATTTTAAAAACAAAAAAAAATACAAAAATTTCTAAAAATCTTTAAAACATTTTTATTCCAACAATTTAAGTCTGGTTTATTTTGCAACTTAATAAACTTAAAGCCAAAAAAGATCTTAATTCCTAAAATATTTAATTAAAAGATTAAAATAAATTCAAACCATCATTATGTTTTAAGTAATATAAATTAACAAGAGTTATGATTATATATCAGTATATCTATAAGGAGTTGTATATCTTACTTTAACAACCTTTGTTTATGTGTATATAAAATGTCTTTTATCCTGTGTTATGTAGACCATTTAACCCTTGCTTTGGTCTAATGTCTGTTGACCTGTGACCCTTGACCCAGCATCATGTCCAATCATCTCATTCGACCCTTGCTTCATCCATGATATGATATCCTAATGGAGGATGGGTTTTCTTTCAGATTTCAATTCTATTTCAGCTTTGCATGCAATTTCAATTCCAGCTTTATATCCTAATTTTAAAAAAGAAAATGTTTTTGTTTGTTGTTTGGAAATTGACATGGTTTGCTATTTTCTCCCAAGTTTTATGACCGGTGGAGGTAGAGGCGGAGGTGTAGGCCGAGGTGGGGGAAGAGGGGTTACACGTAGTCCTAGTGCTATCAAAGAAATGCTCCTGAATTGGACTAAAGCCATGACGGCGGGCTATGAGGTATTGTCTGGTGGCATGTGACTGGATTTGGCAAAACAACCACTTGGTGGTAGCATGGCTTGTCTCCCCTTTGGGATTGGTGTTGCTATTATCAACAAAATAACTACACTAACTAATTATTGACTATTTTCCTTGTTTCTTCACTAATAGAGTGTAGCATGGTGTGACTCTTTTTTCTCTCTTTTCTTGTCTTTTTTTTTGGATTATCAATGTATTTCAAAAATTCATACGAGTAATTTTCCTTCTTTTTCATTTGGTCAAATGAAAAAAGGAATCTATTCAAGAATTTTTTTATTTACGTTTCATGAGGCACTACTAGTAAATGGGTTTTATAACAATAATATCTTTTTCTTATAGCAAGAAATTTATATATTATATTTTTTTTAAGAGTTTTACTCAAGATAGTACAATTTATTTCTCTTATCAATATTTAAACTGAAACAAAATTGTAATGATTTATTATACATTGTATATTTAATACATGGATAGACAAATATAGAATTGTAATGATTTATTATACATTGTATATTTAATACATGGATAGACAAATATAGCCTTTCTGTATACTGTATACATGTTGTTACAAAACTTTTTTTGTTCTATTTTTAGAAAATTAAGCCTTTCAGTACATACATGTATTGACAAAGCATTTTTTGTTCAAACTACTTTTCTTGAAAATTAACCAATCAGAATTTGAAAATTTTTAAAATCACATGATATTTAAAAGTTTTAAATCAATATCAGGGAAACAGTAGAAATACATTTATATTTCAAAATTTTCTGTCACCACTCAGTAAAATAATTTCCACTGTAGTCTTTCTATCTGTATGATCCCAGCATGGTGGGAGTATTCAGTGTTATTGTTTTTATGTCCTGTTGTATCACTAGAACCAAGCAAGAAACCCTCCCTAGTAGGTCAAAACTATATATATATGTTCAGTTTTTAATTTTATTTTCAATAAATAGAACAGTATTTTAGTGTGAATTTGTACTACAATATATATAAACTTAGATTTTTTTGTCAAGTAATAGAAAACGATGTATATGTATCAGATAGTATTTATATATACAGTGGTGAAGGGTTATAGGGTCATCTATAGGTATAGGTTTAGGGAAACGTTATTTAACGCATAGATTAATTATACAGTAAAACCTGTCTAAACCAAACTTTCTTGGGACCAACTTTTGTGTTCAGAATAGACAGGTGTTCGATTTATACAGGTTAAATTAACAAAGATTTTTTTCGTCGGGACTTTATTTAAATTTTGGTTTATTCAGGGTTAATTTTAGACAGATTTCTCTGTATATATTAATCTTCGTTTAATTTTCTAATACAGAACCCATATATATAAAACAAGTTCAAAGTTCTCTCCCAATTTTAGAGTCAAAGGGAGGTAATATTTCTTATTTTAGATTTATATCCAAGTTACCATTTTTTTTTTATCAATCCCGATATGTTTAGTAAAATAATAATTTTTTGATGGGTATAAATTACTAACGCACAAAATTTTATTTAACCAAAGTAATTTTTAACGCACTTTTACAAGAAGCAATGCAAAATAATCTTAATTATTGAAGGTTTTCCGTAAATGAAAAAGAATAATATTACTTTCCGTACAAAAACGCCACATATTGTACAATGTATAAAAAATATATATATTATTGAATATTTTGGGGGGGGGTTTTTCACATGACAATCTCTAAATGAAGTGGCATATTTGTTTTTGGTTAAATATATAATAATTTTGTATTTTAATTTTAACAAAAAATTCGATGTCAGTTAATTGCAAAAAAACAATCAAAATTTTATTCAGTTTTTTTCTTTTTTTAATATTTTTCATATACTCTATATTATTAAAACATTTTTTTCCTGCTTTTTTCACAGAATGTCGAGGTTACAAATTTCTCATCATCTTGGAATAATGGTATGGCTTTCTGTGCACTGATCCACCATTTTTACCCAGACTCCTTTGACTTCTCTAGACTGGATCCAAAGAAGAGAAGAGCAAATTTTACATTAGCATTTGATATAGCAGAGTAAGTTTGTAGACAGGAAACCAGTTGAAGGTTTAAATATACAGTAAATATACAGGAAGATAAATTTTGAAGTTTGACAATTTCGATAAGTGAGTGAGTGATTGTTGTTCAACACCAACTCAGCAATTTTTCAGTAGTATATCATGGCAAGAACATCAAGTAAATTTTCAATGAGATGATGATGTCCACTTTGTACTAGACCAACACGCTTAGTTGGATTTTAATAGTGCTAGCTCACTGAAGCACATGTTGCCCCACTCGGACACATTATCCTGATTCCGAGCCAACCAGTCTGATCTTTCTCCTTAGTGGAGAAGTAACAAATACCAATCTTATAGTCTTTGGTTTGACCCGATCAGGGATCGAACCCATGATATACCACATGCTAACCATTACACCACTGATACATTGTAATCAAAGAATAATGCATGTAAAAGTTCATCAGATTCCACATTATTAATGTCCATTATTTTGCATTATCTAACGGCACCATTTTCGTCTTTTACAGAAAACATGCCGATATTGCACCATTGTTAGACGTTGATGATATGGTAAAAATGCAGAAACCAGATTGGAAATGTGTCTTCACATATGTACAAAGCTTCTACCGCAAGCTAAACGATCATCCTAGGAATTCAGCCGCAGCACCCAAACCAGAGCAATAAAATATTTCTCTAATATATGTACTGTACTGCCATAGAATATTGTGATTTAAACAATTATTTTTCTATACATTCACTGTTTTATATTTGGTATTAATAAAGCAATATCTATTTAGTACTGTATTAAGAATTATGGTCTCAAACCATTCATTATTACATTCAAAAGTTACCATGTATATGAAGACTCGTCGATTTGTGTAGATTTCTTTTCAAAGACTGAAATGGACATGCTTAATTTAGGCTGTGAATAAAAGCATTTGATTTGAATATCAGATAAGAAATTATATATTTTAAAATTTAAAACTGGACAGCAACTAGACAATACCTGTTACAATTATTTTCAGGATATTGACAAAAACAAATCAGTGCTATATCACAGAAAATTGTATATCTCTGATTTTAAAGTAATAGAATATTCTTGAAAAAAAATCTGTCTTCAGTTATCCCCCTTTAGTTATCCCCCATAAACTTCAAGATTCATTTTAATCTCAATAACAATCAATGTTTTTTTTATTTTCAATTACTAACTTTTTTTTATCATAATTACAATTATTTTTGCTTTATTTTATCAAAACTATAAATGAGCAACAAAATAATGTGTGTATTATTTTATTTGTTCATTTTACCCATAATATTATTAGAATTCTCAGTATAAGAATTTGACCAAATTTAGTTGGTCTTAGTTTTCTTGTTTCTCTAAATATGTGCCAAATATATCTTGATATAGGTTGTAGAAAAAATAAATAATAAAATAAGACATACAGTTGTACCTCATCTACCTTATATGAATTGAGTAATTGATAATAATGTTATGATTATATATATAAAATAGTTTGTTGTACCGGTAGATTCCTCCTATTACAGGAGAACCACTGTTATTTTGTATGTAGGTTCCTTCTATCACAGGAGAACCACTGTTATTTAATATGTAGGTTCCTCCTATTACAGGAGAACCACTGTTATTTAGTATGTAGGTTCCTTCTATCACAGGAGAACCACTGTTATTTAATATGTAGGTTCCTCCTATTACAGGAGAACCACTGTTATTTAGTATGTAGGTTCCTTCTATCACAGGCCAAGTTCGAATGGGACCCGGGATCGAACTCGCGTTACTCGGGTTCCATATGAACCACCCGGGAAAGTGTTAAAAATAGAAACAATGATGCAATTGAACTTTTGACCTTGTTACTCTTCTAACCCAGACCGAGGGTTATTCGAGATCCAAGATGGCGTCAGGGGGAAACGATGCAGAATTGTAAGTTTGTATTTTGATCATTTTAGACTTGAATTGTCAAATTTAACATTGATCACATGTTTTTGTTTATTTCAATACATTTTTATGATTTTGCTTTTGATTGCTGTGTCAATCTCAGATGAGGAAGGGAAAATCATCGTCTTATGGGCCAAATACATTGTATGTACCATGGCACATGTGTTTACGTTTCTACACGGGAGAGACTTTTCATACTTTCAATTGTCTTAAACAAGCAGAAAATCATACACGATTTGAATCGAGTAAGCAGGAGCATATTGATATATAATGTACAGATTTTCTCCCCCTGTTCGTGGTCAATGATTAATGTTAGATTAATGCTGGGAGTTACTCGAGATCGCACAACAGCGTCCAAATGGAAAGTTGCGCTCGCATCCAATTAATAGTAGTATGACGTCACCCAACCCAACACCAGGGTTCCTATTGGGTTCCAACCGAACTTGGCCACAGGAGAACCACTTATTTAGTATGTAGGTTCCTCCTATTACAGGAGAACCACTGTTATTTAATATGTAGGTTCCTCCTATCACAGGAGAACCACTGTTATTTAGTATGTTGGTACCTTCTATCACTTGAGAACCACTGTTATTTAGTGTAACATAGTTTAATAATTATAATGTATTTCAATACGAGGTTCAACTGTATCTAAGTGCAGAATTTGTAAACATTTATAAATCATGCCTTTGTAGAAAATAACATTATTTAGAGTACCACCAGTATGTAAATGCTTCCGATGTAAATAATGAAATTTGTTCGGAGAGTTTTATAGAAAATGTTGTACAGTTTGTAAATATGATCATAATACTGTTACACTTTTTTTTCTGGTTCTTTCGAGAAGAAAATAGGTACTAACTGTAAACAAGAAAAATTTGCAAGTTGCTGATTCTCGTTGATCTTGTGTTTAAAAGTAGAAAAAAAAATCACTGCATTCAGACATTTTGACAGATATAATATATTATTTCCTAAAATAATGTTTACAATTCTATGCAATATGTCTACATTTAAATATATTTCAAGAGTATAAACTACATTACAGTCAAACCTGTATTAAGAGGTCACTTTTGGGACAAAGAAAAAGTGGCCTTATAAGACAGGTGACCTCTTAAAAGAGGATCAATCAGTCCATGTGGAATTTTCTATGATGGGTCAAGAAAAATGTGACCTTTTAATGCAGGTGGCTGCTTAATAGAGGTAACAGACAGCATGAGAAGTTTTTACTGTATATAGTAGTTTGTCTTTCCGGTTTGGTCATCTCGTACACTGTTAGTAAATATTATATAATGTAATAATATACATGTTTTGTATAATCTCATAAATTTTAACTAGTCAGTTGTATGTTACGTAAGACTCTATATTATGGGTTGTAGTTAAATCTCATAAAATTACACATAATTTACTCTAAAAAATGTCCCTGGTGTATGGCAAGCCAGTCAGTCATTGAGGAAAGGTCATCATTTATGACCGATTCCTTTCTGAATGTTGCCTTCTAGCCCGGTTTTTTTACTACAATAAAATAAAATGTGTCTGTAGAATGGTTATACAATCAATCCTGTTTATGTGGCTGTTTAAAGTTTTATCAATTTATGACAAAACCTGTCTAAACCAACCCCTGAATAAACTGAAATCCAGTAGAAACCGAACTTTAAATGAAGTCCCAATTTAGATAATTTTTGTTAGTTTAACATGTATATACTGAAGACCTGTCTATTTCTTCACATTTTTGTCAATTGTTGAAAATTTACAAAATAAAAGGTAACAAATAAATTGTCTTACAAAATATTTAGCCAAATTCTTAAAAGTCATTTGAAAGATTCTTAATTTAGCTCAGCTTCATATAACACCAATGCATATTCTATGCAATATTACACAGACCCATAGTTGCAATATGTCTATAGATTAGAACCTTTGGGGTCAATATGTCGAACCTTAGGGTCAATATTGTCTATAGGTTAGAACCTCAGGGTCATTTGCAATATTTACGTTTTATTCTTTATCTTTGTTTATGTTCGTTAGTGAATGTTTATTTTCTTTTGTTTTGTTTCTGTGCTTTTTATTGTTTTTATTCATTTTTCCCCCCATTTGAAAAAAAGTGCTTTGGGAGGGGGAATCCCATTTTAAGTCTTTAAAACTTGAGTATTTGCTATGTTAATTTATACCAGGATTTTCCCAGTTAATAGTTAAAGGGGAATTTGCGGTAGTGCCTACAGACCAAATTTGTGGGAGGAGCTTATCATCAAAAATCTCTGTTGATATGAACAGCATATTTATGAAACAAAATGTATGTCACATGACCAATGTGACCAAGGTCACATACCTCAGAAATTCGAAGTGATTTTTGTAGGTTTTAGACTGATGAAGAATATTATTTTTAATAAGACTAAAAGTTTCGTAGGGAGAAGCACTAGTGACCATGCCTGTCAAATATTTTGCTCCAAAAGAAACTGTGAAACTATGTATCATTGATTTTTCCTCCTTGAGATAACCGTGGTCAAAATAATGAACAATCTGAATGTTTGCTCCGCCCACAACTATTTATACTCACGTTCCCGGTTTAAGGTCACAAACATATTAACATCAATGTATTTGTTGGAGTATAACTGGCCATATTTTTTTTAATATTTCTTTCCAATGTTTAAAGGGGTTAAAACTGGATGGAATTCATACATTTTTTTGAGATGAACAATCCTGCCCAAACTCTGTGATGGAATATCTACAGACTTTGATTTGTATAGCTTAATGATACAAATGCAGGATTTACTTAAATTCAGTATATTACTGATGCATATATGTAAAAAAATGTTATATTTTAAAACGAAATCCAACTTTTCTATAAAAATTGTAGTTTATGTCAAATGAATTTAAAATGTAACATAGCAATGTACAAAAAAATGTACTTATAATAAGTTGTATATTTAAAGTGTATTTATAATCTTGTAGTTATGTTATAGGTCAGGTGACCATAAAATCATTGAATATTCATCATTATGACATCTCTCATTTACATAATGGTTGACCTGATGTAGTTTCCTTGGAATGTTTACCTTTTTACCATCCCATGTTTTGTCTTTTTCTCTCTCTCTCTCTCTCTCACATTCAATTTTTAGCAAATATTGGTTTTAAAATATCTTTTTTTAAATTGAAAAATTTCATCAACTATATTTTAGAGAGAATCATTGATATTCTTTTACAGATGTTTTCTTCCAAAATTCTATGCAATATTTATCATTTTTAATTGTACAAATATATGATATATTTTACTATTTTATTAGTGTTTTTTTGTAGTGAACTATTTTAAGTATAATCAGCTTTTTAAAAAAGCAAGCAAAACTTCAGTGAAAACTGTAGAATTTTACTGTATTTTAACCACACACGTATGTTAACTTGCCATATTTTAAACATTTTTTTCATTCGTTTATAATTTCTGCATTTATTTGTTTACATATGTATACTGTTGTAGATTTGTGATAATTTTGCTTTAATATTATTTTTTAAGAATTTTTTGAATGAAAGAAAATATTGAAAAATTGATAATAAAGAATTGATAAAAACATATTAAATAGTTGGTACTGATTTGAAAATAACTTGAGAATATGAAGAGGTTAGTTATTCCTACTACAGAGATGTGCAAAAAGTATTCGGTCACAGTAATATTTTACTATATATTTCATATAAAACCACATTTTTTAAAAACATTATTACAAAGTCGACTCTTGTTCGATTTTAATGATTTTTTTACCATCAAAAACAGAATTAGATGTAGTTTTACACTGTAATTTTAGCATAATTTATAATCTATAAATTTTATGAGTTCACGAGTTAAACACAAAACTAAATTTCGAACGTCAAAAACAGAATACAATGATAGTACATTTGAAGACAAATAATATAAGTTTGTGTTTAAATCATGAATATTTAAAATTTGTGTTTCAAAAAAATATTTTGAAAAAAACACAGAAAACTACATACGTTCTCACTTCTGTTGGTAAAAATATCATCAAAATCGAATAAGAATTGACTTTGGAATAATGTTTTAAAAATTGTGGTTTTTTATGAAATATACACTAAAAAATTACAGTGACCGAATATTTTTTGCACGTCTCTGTACATGTTCTGGATGTCATAATCACAATCTGTTCCACTCCTCATTCATGACCCCACATGTGGAGCAGGAACTGTTTACCTTTCTGGAGCACCTGAGTTCACACCTGATTTTAGTGGGGTTTTTAGTTTTCTGTGTAATGTTTTTTTTTTTATCATTGTTTGTCCTTTTTGCCATTGAATTGTCTTTCCTTTGATTGACGACTATAAAATTGATATATGCTGCTTCTACTCTAAAAATCCAACTCAGAGTGTTGGTTTAGTTCAAATCATCTCATTAAAACATATCTCATTCTCACCATGAAATAGCTGGAAAATTGCAGCAACCACTCGCTAGTGTCAACTCCAGTAAACTTCACTTTAGTAAAAATGGGCAATTTTCTATTACATGTACATGTTTTAATAAATCTGATGAACCAGGATCTAATGCCTTTTGTTCCTAATCTGACAATAGACAGGGAACCATAATCAATCAATGGAAAACAAAGATTGCCAATGATTAAATAAGTTTGGCAAAATGGCAAATTATTCAAAGGCACATTTGAAAATACATATGAACATTTAATTAAGACACAGAGTGAATACTATCACCCATATGATTAGTAAGACACACAGTGAATACTATCACCCATATGATTAGTAAGACACACGGTGAATACTATCACCCATATGATTAGTAAGACACGGTGAATACAATCACCCATATGATTAGTAAGACACACAATGAATACTATCACCCATATGATTAGTAAGACACACACTGGATACTATCACCCATATGATTAGTAAGACACACAGTGAATACTATCATCCATATGATTAATAAGACACAGTGAATACTATCACCAATATCATTAGTAAGACACAGTTAATACTATCACCCATATGATTAGTAAGACACACACTGAATACTATCACCCATATGATTAGTAAGACACACACTGAATACTATCACCCATATGATTAGTAAGACACACTGAATACTATCACCCATATGATTAGTAAGACACACTGAATATTATCACCCATATGATTAGTAAGACACACAGTGAATACTATCACCCATATGATTAGTAAGACACACAGTGAATAATATCACCCATATTATTTGTAAGACATGCTGAATACTATCACCCATATGATTAGTAAGACACACAGTGAATACTATCACCCATATGATTAGTAAGACACAGTGAATACTATCACCCATATGATTAATCAAGAACACAGTGAATACTATCACCCATATGATTAGTAAGACACACAGTGAATACTATCACCCATATGATTAATCAAACACACAGTGAATACTATCACCCATATGATTAGTAAGACACAGAGTGAATACTATCACTCATATGATTAGTAAGACTGAATACTATCACCCATATGATTAGTAAGACACAGTGAATACTATCACCCATATGATTAGTAAGACACACTGAATACTATCACCCATATGATTAGTAAGACACACTGAATACTATCGCCCATATGATTAGTAAGACACACTGAATACTATCACCCATATGATTAGTAAGACACATAGTGAATACTATCACCCATATGATTAGTAAGACTAAATACTATCACCCATATGATTATTAAGACACAGTGAATACTATCACCCATATGATTAGTAAGACACACAGTGAATACTATCACCCATATGATCAGTAAGACACACACTGAATACTATCACCCATATGATTAGTAAGACACACAGATAATAAATACTATCACCAATATGATTAATAAGACACACAGTGAATATTATTACCCATATGATTAGTAAGACATGGTGAATACTATCACCCATATGATTAGTAAGTCACACAGTGAATACTATCACCCATATGATTAGTAAGTCACACAGTGAATACTATCACCCATATGATAAGTAAGACACACACTGAATACTATCACCCATATGATTAGTAAGACACACAGTGAATACTATCACCCATATGATTAGTAAGACACATAGTGAATACTATCACCCATATGATTAGTAAGACACA
>MJUT01001581.1:229427-264312 GCA_002080005.1 Gigantidas platifrons | reverse complement strand
AATGAATGGGGCGTCCTAAAAGTTATAAATAGTCCCCGTATGCCTGCCTGAACAAATGCGTTTTAAGGTCCTTTTTGAAAGAATCGACAGATTGAATGTTCCTTAATGAAATTGGCAGATTGTTCCACAGTGTTGCAGCCACTGTATCAAACCGTCTATCGCCATATGTTCGAGTCCGCGCATCGCTAGGTGGCTTTAGCAATGACTGATTCTCTGACCAACACACTTGGTTGGATTTTTATTGTGCTAGCTCACTGAAATAATGATAATGATGTCTGCTTTGTACTAGACCAACACACTTGGTTGGATTTTTATTGTGCTAACTCACTGAAATAATGATAATGATGTCTGTTTTGTACTAGACCAACATACTTGGTTGGATTTTTATTGTGCTAACTCACTGAAATAATGATAATGATGTCGGCTTTGTACTAGACCAACATACTTGGTTGGATTTTTATTGTGCAGGATCACTGAAATAATGATAATGATGTCGGCTTTGTACTAGACCAACATACTTGGTTGGATTTTTATTGTGCAGGCTCACTGAAATAATGATAATGATGTCGGCTTTGTACTAGACCAACATACTTGGTTGGATTTTTATTGTGCAGGCTCACTGAAATAATGATAATGATGTCGGCTTTGTACTAGACCAACATACTTGGTTGGATTTTTATTGTGCAGGCTCACTGAAATAATGATGTCTGCTTTGTACTAGACCAACATACTTGGTTGGATTTTTATTGTGCAGGCTCACTGAAATAATGATAATGATGTCTGCTTTGTACTAGACCAACACACTTGGTTGGATTTTTATTGTGCTAGCTCACTGAAATAATGATAATGATGTCTGCTTTGTACTAGACCAACACACCTGGTTGGATTTTTATTGTGGTTTATAGTGTTTAATGCCACTTTCAACAATATTTCAGTTATATCGTGGCAGTAATTTTTTATTTTTTTATTATTGTGCTACATTTGTAGCTCATTGAAATAACAGTCTGTGTCAGTGTGTGTATACATGTCAACCTACCCAGACACATTATCCTGATTTCGAGCCAACCAGTATTTGCACTTACTCCTTAATGCCGAGTACTTAGTTGGTAGGCAGCAAATACCAATTTTAGTCTTTGGTTTTACCTGACTAGGGTTTGAACCCATGACTTACCACACCCAAGACAAGCATGCTAACAATTACATCACTAATGTGGTTTATGTATTTCTATTCATGCATAATTTCTCAAATTGGCAAAATAAACAAATAAATTTATATCAATTTAATTTAAAAAATATATGTGTAAATAAGTAAGACAATCTTACATTATATATGATAACATGATTGGAGTCATAGAAATGTATGTAGAACAGTGAGAAAATAATAATTTAATTTACCTGTAACCTAATCGACAGGTCAGTGGTTTTCTCCGGGTACTCCACCAATAAAACTGACCGCCACAATATAACTGAAATATTGTTGAAAATGGCATTAAACACCATAAACCTAAACCAAACCTCTAATCTACTAAATCTGAGCTAAATTAGACATTTTGTACATTTACGATTTGATTCTAACAATATACGTATTCATACAAGTTATTTCCATTATAATGAGCAAAATGCCCCCAGCCCCCGAATACCTGGTCTAGCAAATAAAATGGAACTCAGAACAACGAATTTGAGTATAATTTAATCATAATTTATGGATATTTGAATCTTGTAAAAAATTTGAAGATAATATTAGGTTTGGTTTATAGTGTTTAACACCACTTTCAACAATATTTCAGTTATAAATATCCAATTTTAATTGGTGAAAGGAACTGTCAACTGGAGTACCCGGAGAAAACCACCAAACTGTCGCCACAAGTCACCCGACAAACTTTATCACATAATGTTGTATCGAGTACACCTCACCATGAACAGGGTTCAAACTCACAACTTTAGTAGTGGTACAGGTAGTTGTAAATCTAACTACAATACAATCGCAGTCCCTGAGGATAATTCTATAACAAGTAGAAAATTCACAAGTTGCTATATACAACATTAAAATTTTGAACATATTATTGCAAAAAAATATGCTATTTTAACCCCTAATTTACCTGCCTGAAAGGGAACTAACTCCTGTAAAACACATAGTTTTAAAATCAAAGTCGTAAATGTGCAATTAGTCTATTGTCATGGTAAAAATGCCATTATAATCTAAAATTGAAATCCAACAGAATTGTATTACTTCTGGCACAAAAGTAGTGATCTTCAAAAAGCATGCTGTGGCCATTGATTATGGCTGTGGTGTTTGAAGTTTTTGTTACACTGAGTGTTTCAGCTAGACTTTGAAATTTTCAGGACAATTGCCAGTTTTATCAAAATTTCTTCAGGACATTCTTTAATAATTAATCTAATTTTTATATAGTTCTTCAGGACAATTTGAGAAAATAGATGGGCAAATGTCCTGAACCACAGCAGTTACATCTACAATACAGATCATTGCCATAGCTACATTTTTGTATAACAACCAAATAAAGTTTTATTTCTATCTGTATTTATATGAAAAATTTTATAAGAGACGTGAAGTTACAGGTACATATTTTATAATACTCTCTTTTCTTGAATATATTCTTGCAGAGATATACTTGTAGCAATTTAATTTGATGAGTCCAGAAAACATTTCTTAAAACTTTGGTGAGTCTCACCATTGTAAGAATCTAAAATTTTAAAACTTTGGCGAGTCTCACCATTGTAATAATCTAAAATTTTAAAACTTTGGCAAGTCCCACCGTTGTAATAATCTAAAATTTTAAAAACTTTGTTGAGTCTCACCATTGTAAGAATCTAAAATCTTAAAACTTTGGTGAGTCCAGGACTATTCTACATTTTGTAGGCAAGTTGCAGGGATCTCTGTTCTTAGATAATTTTTGCTAAAAAAAAAACCCACAATAAAATGCCTCCCTAAGTTAAATATTTGAAAGGAAAAAAGATCTGTACTACTTTTTATAGGTAGTTCTAACATATAAAGGATCTTAACATAAACTTAGCTTGAACATTTTAAAAATAATCTTTCTGAGAAAATATCCCATTTTATTCTTCCTGAATTTGGTGAGACTATCACAGAGACACTAATTTTGAATAAATTATTGGTTCTGGTCTTACAATAATAATGTACTTTAATTTTTGAACAGCACTTGATGGCAGAATGCCTAAGAACATTTCAACAAATAAAATAAAAGCGGTTCGTCCAATCAAAATGACAAAATAACAAGTGGAAATAATGATCAACGTAAAAAGTAGATTACATGCAAATATAATTAGTAAAATATATACATGTAGTCCATTTCAAAAATCCAACAGCGACAATTAAATTATTCTTTTTTAATAAATAAAAAAATGACACAAAATTGAGACATAGTAACCAGTAATGCAAATAATTTGACTCTATTTGGTTGAGATTCTTTTAAAACCCTACAAGGATCTCTACTACAGAAAAATAATAAATGTAACATGTACATTTTGTACATGTATGCCATTTTATGATCAAATTTGCATGATTATATTAATAATGACTAACTTAAAAATTTGAAGTAGATAAAACTTAACTGACCTATATATTATATAAACAATAAATATGGGTACTGGTACATGTAGTCAATTATACTTTGTTCTTGAGTCGATATGAGATCATCATATTTGGCTTCATAGTCATGTGATCAAGGCAAAAAAAAACTCAGTTTCTGTTGTGTTTCTGTTAACATTCTAGAGCAAAATACAAAAATGTACATGTACATGTAGGCTAGCGTTAGGCAGGCAATTTAAAAAAAAACTTAGATCACAGTCGCTTTAATTTCAATGATTTAAATAAAAAAAAGGAGTAAAAAAATATAGTATATAATATATACATGTACAATGTACATGTATATATATAAAAAAGAGTAAACAAAAACATACTATATAATATATATAAATAGTATATTTTTGTTTACTCTTTTTTTTTAAATTTATTAAAATCATTGAAATTCAAGTGACTGTGCTTAGATCATACAGCATAGGAATCTGACTTTTACAGTGTTTCTCCAAAAATGGAAATCGAACTTTAAAGTACAAAATGTACAATGTACAAAAAAAATTTAGACACTAAAAATTAGGGTCAGTAGTGTTAGCAGAAACCTGGGACTATTATAGTATAATAGTCCCAGCAGAAAAACATGTTTTTTTTTGGCCTAAAGTGAAAAAATATAAGATATGGAATCACATACATTACAACCTTTTGTTTTACAAAATATTATCAATAACAATTAATTATCACAACTAGGCACAAGACGTTGATATATTGCTGTCATAGCAGGCACCTCTAGCATTCCATAATTCTTGCATATGTTTAATCTGTTGTCCATATTCATTGTGAAGTTGAGCAAAAGATTTTTGCTTCAGTCTTGGTTGATCATAATGATGAAAATTTGCAGAGTCTATAAAGTTTTCATCTGATGTGTTAAATGGATTAAATCTTTTCATCGGCTGTGTTTCAGATTCCTCATGTCTGTCTAGTTCTGAATCCTTTTGATCCAAACTTGAATATGTTCCTGATAAAATAAGACTGTCTCGCATTGCATTTTCAACCAGTCTTGCATCTTCATTTAAATCCTGCAACTGTCTGTGAAGTTCGGAAACCATTAATTTCATATAATCGTAACTCGCTCGTGAGAGTACCTTCATCCACACTTCCATGTCCTCTTGTGAATCTGCAGCGATTATATAAGTCCGATTTCCTGAACCACTAAATTTTATTTGAAAGACAAATCCGTCCGTATCTTCTGACAATTCTATTGTACATCCTTCAAGAATAATAAGTCCTATAGGATCCTTATCGTTACGTTTCTCATAATAAAATAATAAATTACCCTTTAACACAAACCATCTCCTTTGATATCCTTTATTATATTCTCCCCTTTTGAGAAGATATCCCTCCTTGTCTGCAGGGGCTCCAGAAGTAGCAAATTTAGCTAAACTTTTATCGTTTATTTTCATTTTTTCCTTGTGTCTATTCATAACACAAATGTGAAGCAGGAAGGCTTCCTGATGATAATCATACGAATTATGTTAAGTAGATAGATAAGAATTTGATTCACTGAATAATTTCCTACTTTTCAACTGATGATGTCACCGACAGTTACTTTTCCTGTTCATTTCTTGTTCACAGTAAAAAAAACAGTGGGTGTGTAACTTTCAGTTTCAGTTTTCATTTACAAATATTGCACTCTCCACTGGCACTGACCAAGATAACAGATATCAGAGATATTGATAATTGTCAGTTAGATCAAATGTTATGAATATTGTTCATCTGTATTTGTTTAACTAAACCTATTTGATGATTTTAGCTGACATAAGCCAGTACCCATTCCCCCATGCAAAGATTAGGGACGAAACCCGAAATCTCACCTGTAGAGTTTTGGTATTCTCTTGAGTTTACATTATTCTATGGTTATTTATGAGGACTTGCTATTTTCCGGAAGTGTGCAAACACGGAAGGGAACCATATGTCGGCACAGCTGCATCTTTATGATCCTTTAACGTACCGTAGAAATATAATAAACTTGAATTTATGTGAACAAAAGACATCCCATAAAATAAAGTTGAAATTTCATGTTAGCTGATAAAATAAAAAGGATTCCGGTCAAACTCTTTACCATTTTTTTGTTAATTGTTTGCTACATTTTTTTTTCTAGTTTTATTACAGTAGCTGCTTTAATAATCAGGGTTTTTTTTTTCTGATGTAAAGGTCGGTGTAAACTTATAAGTAAAAACATTTAATACACGCCTTTCACAATTCCGCAAAATAGGAAGCCCCCCACCCCTAACCTTTATGTCATGTGATGTAAACATTAGCACATGACTAGACAAAATGACAGACAGCAGATTTGTTATTGCTGCTTTCGTTGTAGTAACAGCTATTTGCACTTGTTATGGAGAAGTAATATCTGTGACATATGACAGAAATATTCTTGAATATAAAATTCATAAATATGAAGTTGCTGGATGGGTGGCATTAGCTGAATACAAAAATGACATCAATAAAACTGGGTAAGACTATATTCTCATTGTGATTCTTCTTCCTCTTCTTGTTCCAATATTAAAGTTCACCCCTCAGTTGTCCTGAGTATTACCGAACTTGTGATATGTAGATATATTAGACCTCCGAACTTGAAGAAAATGTTTAATCTGTATCTCCAGTCTAGGTACAAGGACTTGCTCCCTGTCACTAAAGTTGCCTCACTGAATTTTTTTTAAATCACAAGGGAGGACGCCATTACTATCGCTTCCTTGTATCAACTCGTTCTATTTTTATTTCTCTTCAATTTCTCACCTTATCGCTTGTATGGATCTTTTAAATAATCCCTTTTGCAATGATTTGTAAAGTGTAGTATTAATATGATAATAGGGGTTGTAACCTAACTTGGGACGAAGTCCAATATCTTTTTTAAACAATATTAACTCAGATATATGGACCTATAATTTTTTTCCAAAGTAGATCCAGACTTTCTTTAAAGAGGGGGAAAATAGGGGGACACACACCAAAATTTTCCATTGTTTTTAAAGGTTTTTCGCCAAAACGGGGACCTGCCCAGTCTATGTTGTATAATCCGGTACTCGACGTCTCAATTTCATAGAAAATATTATTTCGGACAGGAGGAGGGAGAAATGCAACTCTGTTTAATGGTATTGTCAGTCCCATGGAATATGTTTAATGGGTTAGAACACACTGCAATTTTGAGTCATTTTTTAACATTCATAACCGAAAGTAGTTCCAGAGTTTCAACTATGCATACAACATTTTAATTAACGAATTTATTACAAATCTATGAGTTGAAAAGAAGGTACGAAACGTCTCACTATACATTTTTCTGCTGGTACTAAACGTCCTGATCTAGGTACGAAGCGACCTGGTACGAAACGACCAGGTTACGAAACATCCTGCACCCTTCCAGATTACTGCGCATCCGATTTACTGCAGATTTAACCATGTATTGGTTTCCAGTGTGTCATTTCCGGTGCAAGGAGTTTAAGCCATTAGTGATATGGAAAATATTGCTATTTCTACCATAGTTGGGACTTTGTCCCATATTAACTGTATATATGATATGTATTGAATATGTCTATTTGATGGTTGTCTTGTGTGTTATTTGTATTATCTGCTCCTTTGGGGCGCAAATCTTTTTTTGCAATAAAATTGTCTCTCTCTCTCTCTCTCTGTCACATAATTTATCCTTTGAGCACCTGGCCGCAAAATGTTCAGAAACTTCCGGTGTCTTTCATGCAAGGATAACAACTAGAATGGCATTTCCCCACTAAATTTTCTGACTGCCATTCTAGTCGTTTAGCTACATTTTTTTTTATCTTATCCTTTATGGTTGTTATCCTTGTACCCACTCGGACACATTATCCCGATTCTGAGCCAACCAGTCTTTGCTCTTACTCCTTAATACTGCTTGTTTAGCGGAGAAGCAACAAATACCAATTTTATAAGTTTTTCGTTTGACCCGTCCAGGGCTCGAACCCAAGATCTAACGAACTTGAGACGAGCATGCTAATCATTACACTACCAAATGCAATGGTTATTGGTTTGATGAAGGATAGGTTTAATTATAGGCATGTCTACGATTGGTTTAATTATAGGCATGTCTACGATTGGTTTAATTATAGGCATATCTACGATTGGTTTAATTATAGGCATGTCTACGATTGGTTTAATTATAGGCATGTCTACGATTGGTTTAATTATAGGCATGTCTACAATTGGTTTCTCCAAATATTCAGGTTCTTATATTTGACATTACTGCCGAGGGAGGAGAAAGAAACCTATTTAATTTAAATCAAGGGTCAAGGCTACATTTTACAAAATTTGAATTTCTGAGCTACCGGTAAATAATAATAATAAATTTTATTCCAATTATGAGCCCACGTGGGGCAGTATCTTACACTCTGTCCTTCTGAAGCTTGATCAGATTGTTACACAGACCAGATGTAACAGATTTGTTTTGTATTCTATTTATAGATGGGCATACCTTGATGTTAAAACCTCCTCCAACTACCCAGATGAACAACAGGCATTTGCTGCGGGGATGGCTGAAGCTGCACTTTCCAGTGATCTCATCCATTCTTACTGGATGAACACATTACAAGGTTACTGTCCAATCCCATTAAGTACATATTGTACCAGTCTACACAAATTTCTACAGACAAACCTTGATTGGATGAACCAACAGATTAAAGCTAATAGTAATACATCTGGATATTGGCATATGGTGAGTGTGTATAATCGGTTTCGTTTTTGGTGTTGATTGTCACGTCACTTTCAGCAATTTTTCTAGCTGTATCGAGATTACCAGTCGTATTGGAGGAATAAAAACATAGATATCTGGAATAACCGTTTATCAAGTACATTCAAACTGAAGCCAAATAATTTAAAGAATCTTAATGGAGAAAGAAATCCTAAGCAGATATAGCGAACTGACAGATCATACCCTGCCCTTGGGCAAGTGTTGCAAAACTTTAACATTTCAGGTAGATATGTCAGTGATGGGAGGTTTTTTGCTCAGAAGTCAACCATCCATGTATAATATAATAAATTCAAAATGGTCCTAATACCATCACTTTCGTGACTTTCGGGAAGAAATTTCAAGAAAAAGAAAAATTATTCATCGTGTTCATCGTGTTCATTAGAACACATGTGTCTGCATTGCTGTCATTACTTGTTTTGCATTGATATAAATAATGTACAGTCAAATCTGCCTTAACGGTCACCTGCAATAAGCGGTCACCTCTGATATGTGGCCATTTCAATATCCTCCAAACCGTTTTCGCTATTTAATTTAACTGAATTAAGCAGTCACCTGCTTTATGCGGTCAACGGCCATCGAAATCGGGACAGCGGACACCCTTTTACTTTGTTAAACGGTCATATGGCCAAAAATTCAAATCCATTCAAATTAGGTTTGTTATGTCAAAATTATAAATTAAATCAATTAACAAACCTGTCCAGGTGTCAACAGCATAGCCTCCGGTGTTTACCACGTCAGGTGATATTTATTTTGATAACTGTTAATTATCATTTGTAAAGAAAACAATTGGATTTCTTAATTGAAACCTTGAAGTCATAATCATGAATGAAATATTTAATGATAAATTTGAAAGCGTTTGATGTCGTGACAACAGAGTACATTGTAGAGAAAACTCTGAATTGAAGCCATTCAACAGTCTATTGTGTACATCGATATCACTAATAAATTTTATGAAACAATATTCATTTAATGTACAATGTTTCAAAATGGTCAAATTGGTAAGACTGGGTTAAAATAACTTATGTTTAGTATGAAATTGAATTGCTTTATTTTTTATAGTTAAAATTGTAACCAAAGAAGTAAAAATGTGTAATTGATTGTGTATGAGTGAGTTCATTATATGCCAGAATTTGTAGTTTATTCATAATAACTATCCAATAGTACTTTTAGCAGTTTGATAGAATATCTTTAAATTATCTCCCCTTTTCATCTCTATTTTATTAATTTATTGCTAAAATATTTTTGTTTAGAAATGTTGGGCAACACAACCTCCAAAAATATACCCTAAGTTGCAACAAACTTTCTTATTTTATTAGACAATTTTTTTCACTCATTTCTAATATTAAGATATAGATTTTTGATAGAACACAATAAACATAATTCTAGTAGAATGCGTACTGAAGATTAATAAAGAAGAATTTTTTGTTTTGCTTCTTTATTTATGGATTTGATTGATTGATTGATTTATTGTGTTTAACAGCACTTTCAGCAATATTTCAGCTATATCATGGTGAACAGTTTTAGTGGTGAAAGAAGCAGGAGTACCCGAAGAGAACCACCGACCATGGGCGAGCAACTGGTAAACTTTATCACTTGCGACTGTAAGTTGAGTGCACCCTTTATTGTAATTTACAAAGCCGGGCGCGAACCCACGCCTTATTGGTGATAGGCTTGTGTGAGTTGTTAGGTAATCCATCTACCTAAGTCATTGAGTCACCCGGGCGAGTTGTTAGGTAATCCATCTACCTAAGTCATTGAGTCACCCGGGCGAGTTGTTAGGTAATCCATCTACCTAAGTCATTGAGTCACCCGGGCGAGTTGTTAGGTAATCCATCTACCTAAGTCATTGAGTCACCCGGGCCCCTTATTTATGGATGGACAGAACTAGAACTCTAGACACATAATAGAAATCCAACATACAAAAATGTATTGATTAAAATGTCAAAAAGCATGACTAAACTAATAAAGTATCAACAATTTCAGGTAAAGTTGTTTTTGTTACAAGTTGATGGAATAAATAAAGGTTACCATTTATCAAAGGAGTCATCTCAGTGGTCATCTTTAAGGTATTCTGGACGAGAATCTACTGACCTTGACCCCTTGGGGTTCTAGTAAGTATTTGAATTTGAATTTTGGTGTTTAACGCCACTTTCAACAATATTTCAGCTATATCATGGCGACCAGTTTTAGTGGTGGAGAAAGCAGGAGTACCCGGAGAGAACCACCGACCATGGGCAAGCAACTGGTAAACTTTATCACTTGCGAGTCGAGTGCACCCTTTTTTGTAATTTACAAAGCCGGGCGCGAACCCACGCCGTATTGGTGATAGGCTTGTATGAGTTGTTAGATCCAGCGACCTAACTCATTGAGCCACCCGGGCCCCCCTCTAGTAAGTATATAATAATATTGCTAAGGCAAATTCAAAAAGTGATCACTGCTAAATATTTATATAACATATGTAGTCTTGGTGTTTTTGTTGAGTGGATAAATAAATAGATAAACCCAGGTTGTAGATTTTATGCATGGTAGGTTATTCAATTGTAATTATGATTTCTATGCAATTAGTTTTGAAAGAGGCAGTAAACACCAAAAATCATATCAAATCATCAACAATTAGTTTTCACCCTGCAAGTTAAAAATAGCAAAGGAAGATAACTCAAATTTTGACATTTCAATAATACTTGTGCTGTTTTACAATCACATTTCCTTGTGTAGCATTGATTTATGCGGTAAAAATTGTTCCATTTGGAGTACCGTAATGACCTATGTATAATGCGCTAGATTTTACATAGCTTCTTTATTTTGCAGGAGGGGTGTGCATTATAAACAAGAACAAGGAACAATTGTATTGTATTTAAAGAGTTGTGGGCATCAATTCAGAATTGGATGATCACAAATGCAGTTTTGCTTTTTGTTGTTTGGCTAAGCCTGTGTAAAACTGATATTTGCAACCTTCAAATCTCCAGTTGACGCTGGCAACTCATCAAATACAATACTGTCATTCTTATTCTAATGCAAGACAAAAATAATTATATTTAAAAAACTAAAATGCCGCTAAATATTGTCGATGAATTTCACACATATCATAAAAAATAGTGACATCATTTAAAAATTTTGAGTGTATATAACGGAAAACACTGGACATTATTTCGCAACATGTATACTGCTATTTCAGTTAAAATCCATCAAGAAATTATTTTAAGGTTATGTGATGTCTTTTATTTCTATCATTGTTGTAGTAATTGACATGTTGGATTTCAAGAATTCAATATTATGGCTCATTTAAACAAGAATACTTAAGTCAAATGTGGATTTGACAGTAAAAATTAGCCAATCAGAAAACATGTTATATATTCATTACATTAGAATTCATATTCTGTGGATAACTCAAATGCAAATGTACTCAAATAATTTTGAGTGAGTGAGTGAGTAGTTATTTAATATGATGATATCTGTTTTGTACTACAGCAACAGACATCTTATATTACTACAGGTAACTAAGTCAAACAATAGTCCACAGGTACTGAGGTAGACATGTCGTTCCACTCACACAAGTTATCTTGTCTCTTGGCCTATCTGTTTTATCGTCATTGGTTTGACAAGACTGGGGATTAAACTAATAATCTGCCACAATCGAGGCGGGCATGGCAGTCATTACACTAATAAGCAAGATAATATATACTCATTGTATATAAAAAGGGGTGTGTTTTACTGAGTAGAGATGATACACTATTGTTTTGATACAGTAAGCTCTCAAATTCTCTGAAATGAAAGTTGGAAGACCATAAAATGTCTGATAATGATGACATTTCTGTGAAAATGCATTATTTTAATAGTGTTTCATGTGTGTTTTTTGTTGTTGTTGTTTTGTTTAGGTAGATCAATATTCTTTTTCCAGCTTATTCCAGGTACAAGGTGACTTAGAAGATTTAGAATCTGCCTTAGGTAAACCACAGAAATCAAGAGTATTTGGATCTGGTTCCTGTTCTGCTCTTATTAAACTGTTCCCAGGCAATAAAGATTTGTATGTCAGCCATGACACTTGGTCAACCTACCAATCAATGCTTAGAATTTTAAAAAGATACAATTTTGCATATCACTCTGATGGTAAGTATACCATTTAATAAATCTACTGTTTTTGACAATATTACCAAATGATAGAAACGTATAGGGTACCTACTGTTCCTAAATATGTGAAATTTATGTTTGGTTTGGTTTATGGTGTTTAACGCCACTTTCAACAATATGTCAGTTATATCATGGCGGCCAGTTTTATTGGTGGAGGAAACTGGAGTACTCGAATAAAGCCACAGACCTGTCGCAACTCACTGACAAACTTTATCAAATAAAAATTCACAACGTTAGTTGTGATAGGCACTGATTGCATTGGTGGTTATAAATCCAGCTATCATACGATCACGACCAGGACGGCCAAACCATTTAATTATTAATGTACTGTTTTTGACAATGTTATACATATTGCCAAATGATAGAAACGTATAGAGTACCTACTGTCCCTAAATATGTGAAATTCATTTTTGAAAATCACAATTACCACAAGAGTAATTTCCCCTTTTTAGCTCGCCTGTATGAAGTACAGAAGAGCTTATGTCGTCACCTGTGCGTCGGTGTCCAATGTTAACGTTTGCGTTTAGGTCCAATGTAGACAAACTACTTGGCCCAGGTTGATGAAACTTCACATGTGAGTTTGTCATGGACAGTTAAAAACTCTGCACACAAATATAGGTCACCGTGACCTACTATTTCTGCCTGAATGACTTCGACATTTTTGCGTTAATGTTTGCGTTTAGGTCCAATGTAGACAAACTACTTGGTCCAGATTGATGAAACTTAACATGTGAGTTTGTCGTGGACAGTTAAAAACACTGCACACAAATATAGGTCAATGTGACCTACTATTTCTGCCTGAATGACTTCTACATTTTTGCGTTAACGTTTGTGTTTAGGTCCAATGTAGACAAACTACTTGGTCCAGGTTGATGAAACTTCACATGTGAGTTTGTCGTGGACAGTTAAAAACACCGCACACAAATATAAGTCACTGTGACCTACTATTTCTGCCTGAATGACTTCGGCTTTTTTGTTAAGACCTGTCTTACTACAATGTATTACATTTATATGTACATTTTGAATACCATTAAATGGTTTTCTTTTGGCTAAACTGAAGTACATGCATTGTTCTTAACCAAATTAAACACTAGCCACATGGTTATGACATTCACATGTAACTCTAGATTGCACAGGCGAGCTGGATGGTCTGCCTTGCAACCAGCAATTTTATGTTCTTTATTAGCTCCCCTGATCCGAAGAGTCATGTGATCTATTGCCATCACATGATGTAAGTTTTCTATAAACGCTTAATATTTCAATATTCTTCTCAAGAAGCAGCGACGGGATTCAAACCAAACTTTTTCTTATCAAGTGTTGTTACTTTGGTGCCAATTGACGATCAAGCATGGTCTTCAGGGACAACTTAAGCTGCTGATCCGGATTCAAAGATTTTCTTAAGAACTGCTGAACCTACTGTACAGTGAGACACATAGCGTGATAAATCACTGTGATAAACGTATCACTCTTCTTAGTGAGACTGATATATCTTTTGGGCTGTTTAATCTATTTATTGTTTTGATATGCCTTTTGGGTGATAGTCAGCAACACTCTAAATGTAAAAGAAGTTTTGAAGATACACGTACATTGTATATTTAATAAAGCAAAAGATATATCCAAGTTACCTATGACAATTTTCTGATTGTTACCTTGGCTTTGTTTTTAAGGAATAGTGGTTCCAGGTTCTAGCATGACCTTTTCTTCGTACCCAGGAACAATATTATCAACTGATGATTATTACTTAATTAACACTGGATTAGTAAGTTCTATATTAGTTAAGGAAACAGTTTTGGAGCATTAACTTTATATTTTCTCTGTTCTACAGAATTTTAACTCAGACCTGTCCAACTAGAACCTGATTAAAATAAGATCTCTACACTTGCTCCCTATTTTAGTATCAGTCGTTTATTAGTCACAATATTAGAGATATAAAAACATTCCTTTAGGGGTCGCGTCAGGTGTCCACCATCTTCGCTAGCCTAGGGTTACGATTCGGGTCCCCCTTCTCTACACGTAGAATGCATCGTAAGCCTTGGCTAGCAAAGATGGGCGTCCACATGAATGTATTATAAATTGACCAATCAACAACTCTTCTACAAAATCCAGCAGACAAGACAAGCATATGCTTTTTGGAACGCACCTGATAGACACCGAATGTATTCAATGTTGACCCCTTTAGAACTTGCACTCGGAGACTAGTAAATAAGCGATAGAAAATAGAGAGTATGTGTGGAGATCTAATATAAATCATATTTTCCCAGGTGCGTGCAGAAAAGCACACTTTATTTTTTTGATAAAATATAGATATGAATATGTTCCCTGTTCACAGTGATTTTAATGATAAAAAAGAAAGCAATTTGGAAAGCAGTAGAGAAATACGAATATTCAATAAGATTCTGATTTATTTTAAATGTTGGTTTTTGTTTATGTTTTTATATCTTTACAAATTTCAAAGTATGGCTTAATTGTAGTTTCATGTTATAAGGGACAAAGTCCCAACTATTGCAGAAATAGCAAGATTTTGATTCCAGATCCATAGCACTAATGGATAAAATTCCTTGCACCGGAAATGACGCAACCAGAAACCAATAGAGGGTTACTGGTGGAATTTGACTCCATAAGGATGCGCAGTAATCTGGTACCTTCGTGGCCCAGAGTACCAAAGTACTAAAAACGACATATTGTACGAATAAAATCAAGAACGGGTACAAGGATGTTGAAAAAAAAAATCAAGTTGCTTACGCATTAGCTCTAAATCTTGTGAGAAGTGGAACCCGTTCAAAATATCGTGAGATAGAGCATGAAGTAGTCCTTGACAACCATAAACAACGATGGCCGACAATGTTTATAATTTTTATATTGTTTATAAAAAATAATTGGACTTCGTCCTAGGTTAGGTAACACCTATTATCATATTACCTATTCTTGTAGACATTTCTTTAACTGAGATGAAGAAGAACAATGAAAGTACTTTAATACCATTATAAAGTATGTCTGTTTATTTTGTATAGGCAACATTAGAAACAACTATTGGAAATGGAAACAATGACCTGTGGAAATATGTGAAGCCAGTGAATTCTGTTCTAGAGGCAATCAGGGTAATGGTAGCCAACAGGCTAGCTACTGATGGTCATATGTGGACAAATATGTTCACAGCATACAATAGTGGAACGTAAGGACTATGTTATAACGGTGCCTTGGAATACAAAAATTGTGGTTGGCTGGTTGGTTTATGGTGTTTAATGCCACTTTCAACAATATTTTAGTTATATCTTGGTGGTCAGTTTTATTGGTTGGGTACTTGGAGAAAACCACCAACTTGTTGCAAGTCACTGATAAACTTTATCACATAATGTAACAATGTTATGTGCCTTAAATAGGGAACCTGAAAACTGATTTATTAATCGGAATTGTTTTTGTTTTGAAGGGGTTGCCTTTCATAAAACTTTCTACCATTGTCCTAGAGTTATAAAAGGAATTTGGATTTATGATAAAAAAGAGAAAGTTTTGCTCCTTGAAGTAAAACTTTTAAGACTGTATATATCAAAAGAAACATTATCTGCCTTCAGTTGTCCACAGTTCCCCCTTTTCTTCTGTGTAATATCCATTTAAAGGTTTTATTCAGAGGGTTATGGTGTTTAATGCCACTTTCAACAATATGTCAGTTATATCATGTCAGTCAATTTCATTGAAGATTGAAACCAGAGTACCTGGAGAAAACCACTGACCTGCCGAAAGTCACTGACAAGCTAACACATAATGTTGTATCAAATACCGGTACACCTTGCCTGAGCGGGATTCAAACTCACAATGTTAGTGGTGATAGGTACTAATTGCATAGGTAGTTGTAAATCCAACTAACATACAATCATTCCCACGAGGGCCCCTAATATCCATTTAAAGGTTTTCTTAAGACAAAGTCAAGGATTGTTAAAGTTCAAATTTAAACAATATTCTTAATAATCAACTATCTAAAGAATAGCTGCATTTTGACTGACAGAGAATATTTCTTCCAAATTCAGACTATCATATGGAGTTAATTCTTAAGTACAACTGTGTTCCTTATGCATAAATCACCATTGTAAATAGTAAAGATGCCTCCACCAACAATTGTAGCAGAAAAGACCTTAAAGGGGAATTTGCGGTAGTGCCTACCGACATAATTTGTGGGCAGAGCTTATCATCAAAAATCCCTGTTGATATGAACAGCATATTTATGAAACTGTATGTCACATGACCAACATGACCTAAAGGTCACATACCTCAGAAATTTGAATTTTCGAAGTGATTTTTGTAGATTTTAGACTGACGAAGAATATCTTTTTAACAAGACTGAAAGTTTCATAGGGAGGAACACTAGTAACCATGCCCATCAAATATTTGGCTCCAAAAGTAACTGTAAAACTGTGTATCATTGATTTTTCCTCATTGAGATAACCATGGTCAAAATAATGAACAATCTGAATGTTTGCTCCGCACACAGCTATTTATACCGACGCTCCCGGTTTAAGTTGCCAGAGTGTTTGATTGCCTCATTAATCATACAATTTTGTTGGCACAAAAATCATAGAGCCAAGATATTAGCCAGTCATAATTATGATGTCTGAACTTAATTACATTAATATAAAATGAAAAACGAAAAATGCTACACTGTCGAAACAGTTCCAAAATCGTAGAAACAGATAAACAGATACATGACCACTCACTTTCCTGGCTTGTTACAGGCACTTCAATAAAAAGTGGCAGGGTTAAACTAGTTTTAATGGCCTAGACCCTCCCCTCTTAGTGAAATAGTGTTGCCATGCAAGTGTTTTCTACATGTGAGTAAAATACCAATCCTCATTTATGACTAATAATAATAATAGCTGTGTTATTCTCCACAATTGTTCATATGTGGACAGGTGGTATGTCTTCATCCCTCCAAACTCTCTCTCTCTCATAAAAACTCAGAAGAACTTAATACAGTCTTTACATTACTGAAAAAAAAACTATTAACAAACAAATATTATCAGTTCATAAAACTTTAGTAAAAGGCAGAATAACAAATTCTTACATCATTTTGTTGAAAATGCAGAAAAATAGTTTTATATTTTTTGTACAGATACAATAACCAGTGGATGATTGTAGACTATAATAAGTTTATACCAGGATCAACGAACATGACAGATGTTTTATATGTACTGGAACAAATCCCGTAAGTTTTAAGGATAGTTAGGTTTATGGTGTTTAGCGCCACTTTCAACAATATTTCAGTTATATCGTGGCAGTCAATTTTATTGGTGGAGGAATCGGGAGTACCCGGAGAAAAACACAGACCTGTCGCAAGTCACTGACAAACTTTATCACATAATGTTGTACACCTCACCCTGAGCGAGATTCAAACTCACAACATCAGTGGTGATAGGCACTGATTGCAGAGGTAATTGTAAATCCAACTACCATAAAATCATGGCCATAACGGCCTCAGGCAGGTGTAAATCCAACTACCATGTGAATAAGTTAATACAATTAAAATGGATTAAATAGTTTTTAAGTAAATTAGAAATATTTTTATTATTTCAAATTTCAACTATATCCACAGTTTGCATTAAAGATCAAACTTGTGTTGCTAGTTGTACGTACTAATGATTTTACTTTGAAATTGCTGAATAGAAGAATTATATTCAGCTAAAATTTAATATGAACAATCCAAATTTTTTACTTCAAGCTATTCAATTATTAAAATTTTTTTCTAAGATGGAGTTTTTTTTTAATTGTTATTCCATTTTACAAAATATAGGGTCATTCTTTAAAATCTACTGTTTACTAGCAAATTTTTACCAATTAATAAATCACATTTCTCTGACTTTATTGGGTGGCATGTCAGAGACAAAGGCTTATGCATACTTACATGTCCACACTTTTATTTCAGGGGATTCATTGTATCTGGTGATCGTACTGATATACTAATGAAGCAGGGATATTGGCCAAGTTACAATATACCGTAAGTATGATATAGAATTATAATGACCTTCAGAATGTCAGGTTGAATGACGTGTCCGGTAAAGTTAAATTCAACTGGTTAAGGGTTAGGGTTATGGTGGTTAAGGCCAACTTCAACAATATTTCAGTTATATCGTGATGGTCAGTTTTATTGGTGGAAGAAACCGGAGAAAACCACCAACCTGCCTCAAGTCACTGACAAACTTTATCACATAATCAATTGGTTAAATACATAGACAAGCAAACAATAATCAACATTATGCAACCTCATATTTTTATTTACAATCCTTCTGTTAATACTGTTTGATATACTTCTATAAACGTTTGTTTGTACAGTGAAATCTGTCTCAACTGAATCTCCTTGGGACCAACTTTTGTGTTCAGAATAGACAGGTGTTTGATTTATACAGGTTAAATTAACAAAGATTTCTTACATTGGGACTTTAATCAAATTTCAGTTTCTATATGATTCCTGTTTATTCACGGTTCAGTTTCTATAGGATTCCTGTTTATTCACGGTTCTGTTTCTATAGGATTCCTGTTTATTCACGGTTCAGTTTCTATAGGATTCCTGTTTATTCACGGTTCAGTTTCTATAGGATTCCTGTTTATTCACAGTTCAGTTTCTATAGGATTCCTGTTTATTCACGGTTCAGTTTCTATAGGATTCCTGTTTATTCACGGTTCAGTTTCTATAGGATTCCTGTTTATTCACGGTTCTGTTTCTATAGGATTCCTGTTTATTCACGGTTCAGTTTCTATAGGATTCCTGTTTATTCACGGTTCTGTTTCTATAGGATTCCTGTTTATTCACAGTTCTGTTTCTATAGGATTCCTGTTTATTCACGGTTCAGTTTCTATAGGATTCCTGTTTATTCACGGTTCTGTTTCTATAGGATTCCTGTTTATTCACGGTTCAGTTTCTATAGGATTCCTGTTAATTCACGGTTCTGTTTAGACAGGTTTTTCTGTAAATATTTCCGTTACTTTTAAGTGTTTTTTCTATACAACTACATATTTTGTTGCTATTGTATTATGCATGAGAGGTGCCATCTTGGTTGTGATCGTGATCGTATGGTAGTTTTATTTACTTCTTGTGCAATCAGTGCCTATCATCACTAAAGTGAGTTCGAACCCTGTTCATGGCGAGGTGAACTCTATACAACATTATTTGATAAAGTTTGTCAATGACTTGTGACAGGTTTGTGGTTTTCTCTGGGTACTCTGGTTTCCCTCGCCAATAAAACTGATCACCAAGATATAACTGAAATATTGTTGAAAGTGGCATTAAACACCATAAATCAACCATCTTTTATTATCTGTAGACGCAATGTTTTTTTAACTATAACTCAAGTTCTATTGACTGATATGAAATTTTAGCACAATGTTCCTTTGTATAAAATACAGGTTGAGATTTGTTTTGTAAATTCTAGCCAAAAATAGTAGGCATGCTCTAGTCATATTAAACTACATCCAGACCAGCCGTTATTTTTATAACCCCGCTCCACCGGAGGGGGTGTATACTGTTTTACCTCTGTCCGTCCTTCCGTCCGTCCCAAGATATTTTTCGTCGCATTTTTCTCAGCAACTACTGATGGCAGAAATCTTATATTTGGGCACAAGCTTCATATAGGTACCCCATATCGTGGAAAGCATTTTTTGACCCGTCAGATTCCTACTTCCTATTTGCCGACTTAATTGGCTTTTATACACATTGAACATATATGCACTTTTTTCATCACATTTTTCTAAACAACTATTGATGACAGGAATCTGATTTGGTCACAAGCTTTGTATAAGTATGCCATAGTGTGGGAAGCTTTTTTGGACCCGTCAGATTCCTACATCCTGTTTGCCGACTTAGTTGGTTTTTATACACATTGAACATATATGCACATTTTTCGTCACATTTTTCTAAGCAACTATTGATTGCAGAAATCTAATATTTGGTCACAAGCTTCATATAGGTATGCCATATTGTGGGAAGCATTTTTGGACCTGTCAGATTCCTACTTCCTGTCTGCTGACTTAGTTGGTTTTTATACACATTGAGCATACACATGCACATTTTTCGTCACATTTTTCTCAGCAACTATTGATTGCAGAAATCTGATATTTGGTCACAAGCTTCATATAGGTACCCCATGTCGTGGGAAGCATATTTTGACCCATCAGATTCTTACTTCCTGTTTGCCGACTTTGTTGATTTTTATACACATTTAACATATATGTCAGGGTATCATAAGTGAGCATTAGTTCACAGTTCATCTTGTTTCATTTAGTTTTTCCATTATGAACAAAGATTAGGGTTAGTCTTATGGTGTATAACACCACTTTCAACAATATTTCAGTTATATTGTGGTTTGCAAAAGATATTGACACAATTTGCTTGCCCTAATATGTGAAGAAAAAAAGCAGTAACAACATAATTTCTCACAGCATGTTTTGATATGAAACAATGGAGTTTAATGAACAATTATATGCAGTCATGTCGCCATGATATAGCTGAAATATTACTGAAAGTGGCGTTAAACACCAAAATTCAAATTCATATGCAGTCATTCATGTATATGTGTGTTGGGGGTATCAGTTTTGCCTCCCAACACTTTCTATTGGATTTTTAGCTCACCTTCCCAAAGGCAATGTGAGCTTTTGCCATCACTTGGCATCCATCGTCCGTTAACTTTTCACATTTTATTCTTTTCCTATGAAACCCCTCAACCAAATGAACTGAAACTTGGTAGGAAGCATGTTTGGAAGGTCATCTATAGATATTGCCCATTTCATCCCGATCCATTAAACATGGCCACCACAGGCAATTCTTGTTTCTGATTGGCTGATTTTTAAAAATCTTCTCTTAAACCGCTTGGTGAAATGAACCGAAACTTGGTAGGAAGCATCTATGGAAGGTCTTCTATAAAGATAGCTCATTTTGTCCCGATTGGTTAACAAACATGGCCACCACAGGCAATTCTTGTTTCTGATTGGTTGATTTCTAAAAAATCTTCTCTGTTAAACAGGGTTCCCACGCATCCGGGAAAATGGGAAATACCCTGGAATTTCATTATACATGTTCCCGGTCGGGAAATGTCCTTGAAAATTAAAAAAATTGTCAAAATCTGGGATTTACCCTGGAAATCTTTATTGAAAGCGTAATTTTTTAACCACTGGAAGTTTTGATGTAATTTGTCAATTTCGAGTTACTTCCCTTGGTCCGAGAGTCAATTCGTCCCTTGCTTTATTCGTCCCAATAATAATAAAAGCGTCTACAATAGGCAAAAAAAAGGACGAAAGGCATAGGGGCGAATTGATAACTTGAATCTGAATCTGCAATGTGTTTGTAGAAGTAGTGCAGGTCAATGTTACATGAATTAGTTCCGATGATGGCAATCAATATTCAATCACACATGAAGAAATCCATGATAATAACAAAATACTTGTTCAAGCGGCAAATAACGAACAAGAAAACTTATCCTTGAAAACTGAAAAAAGTCCTGGAAAAACCCTGGAATTTCATATCTGGAAAAGAGTGGGAACCCTGGTTAAAAGAAAAATAACTCTTGTTTAAATATAGATATCTGTATTCAAAATGCAGTTATCTCTATACAGATATCTGAATTGAATTACAGATATATGCCTCTGAAACCCCTCAGCCAAATGAACTGAAACTTGGTAGGAAGCATCTATGGAAGGTCCTCTATGGGAATTGCTCATTCTGTTTTGATCCGTTAACAAACATTAGCGTCATAGGCAATTCTTGTTTCTTATTGGTCAATTTCTAAAACAGCTTTTCCTCTGAAGCCGCTTGGCCAAATGATATGAAACTTGTTTTTAACTGTTCCAACAGTGTAATGGGTTTTTTTGTCTTTCATTTTATTATATTTATGTTTAGCTAATGTAAGTCTAACCATGAAGAATGTTTTTCACAATATTATTTAAAATTTTTTTTTTATTCAAGACGAAATCAAGTTTTTACTACAAATTTAATACACACACTATATAACATTATCAACACTGTCAGGGTAGTATCTGGAATAACCTTCATCAGGTATGCTCAAAATAGAAAGATTGTAAAGCCAAATAATTTGAAAGTTTTTAGGAACAAAAAAACCAAAGGGTATAAATATGATCGCCAAAATCGGCAAAAAAAATCACCTCAGCCTGAAGGAGGAGAACCTTAGTTTTATTAATACTTATTTAGTAACTGTTTATTTCTATAATAATTATATCTAATAAGTTATGTCAGTGCCAAACACTGACGACTGGGCAGATGAAACCCTTGAGGAATAATAGTCCACCAACAGAGGTATCGACCCAGCGATAGTTTTAAAAATAGTAATAACAACATAGCATTTTCCATTATGATCGATATAATATAATAGTATAATGATTAACGTAACATTTTTTCCCTGTTTTTCCTCCACAGATATTATCCGTTTATTTTCAACATGAGTGGGGGACCAGCTTCAGTAGCTAAGTACGGTGACTGGTTCTCATATGATGGTAGTCCTAGAGCTAAAATATTTAAACGAGATGTCGGTAATGTGGACAGTCTGCAAACTATGATGAAATTAATGAGGTAATACATGTTTTATTTTTAAGACAGGTAGAGATTGTCTCCCCTTTATACATAGGAAGTGTTTATATTGATCAACCACATTGGTGAACTTATCTTTACAAAACTTCAATGTTTCTTTTTCTTACTAGTACCAATTGTTAATATATAATGTATGTAATTTTAGCTTGGAACTTACACTGTTATTTCGATAAAATACTGATTGTGTGATCATGTAAAATGAAATTAATGCTTTAAAAATAAAAAATTACAAAAAAAAAAATACAAAAAAATATTTTTTAAGATTGTTAGCTAACCATATGCATGACCTCATTTTATTGAAAGTTAAATTAAACCTTCCATGTGTATCAGTTGGTGTTCCTCAAGGTAATTTTTTTTTTTCTTGAAGATGAACTCTCCCTTTGTATAAATACAATACCTATTATACTTTGTAGAGTTCATTCAATGGGAAGTTTAAATGTCTCAATAAAAAGTCAATTATTGTTTGATTAATTTTGCTGTACAAAAATATAATAAACTTAATATAACAAAAATATTTCAAGTTTTATTTGGACTTTGAAGCCTAACACCATTCAAGAGTTATTCCCCCTGAAAATGTTTAAAAAAAAATTGTTTCATATGATATTTTGAATGTTTGATGTAGATCATCTACATTTTTTGTTTAATATTGAAAATATTGGTGAAGTTTGATTTTAACCACAATGCAGTTTGTCGTTCTCTAGTTATATGTCACTTGAAAATGTTAAAAAAATGCCAAAATATTTTGTTTCCGAACGATATCCTTATTGACATTTGTTTAGTGATTAATTGTTGTAATAGATACAGTTCTTACTAACCATATATTTGTTATTATTAAAGGTACAACGACTTCCAACATGATCCTGAAGGAAAATGTGCCTGTGTTCCTCCTTATAGTGGAGAAAATGCTATTTCTTCCAGGTGTGATCTTAATCCAGCCAATGGCACATATCCATTCGGAGCATTAGGTCATAGATCACATGGAGGAATAGATATGAAGGTATGTGTTCATTGATTTACAAATTTCATATAATATTCCTTCCTATAAAAAAGAATCGTGAGAAATTCACAACCTAAACCAAACAATCATGAGTTATCTCCCCTTTATTCTGTTAAACAAATATAAAAATAATCATTGCATCTTTTCACGTTAATCTTACACCTTTTTAACACTCGGCTTCAGGTAAGATGCATTATTAAGTTTATATTGATAATCAATGCCTTTCAATTTTGAAATATTGATATGTCAAGAGAAAAAAAAAAGGTCATATTAAAGAACCAAGGCTTAAATTAAATATACAGTGGAACCTGTCTAATCTGACACACCAAGGGACCAAGAAATGTGTTGGATTATACAGGATATCGGAATACTCAGGTTTTATTTTAGTTAACAAAAATACTTTGGGACCATAATTTTTGTCGGATGTCACAGGATGTCAGAAAACTCAGGTGTCGGATTTGCACAAGTTCCACAGTATAGGTTTCATATATAGTAGTCTCCCTCTTATAAGGCCCCTCCCACTATTGGCCACCCCTCTTATCAGGCCCCTCCCACTATTGGCCACCCCTCTTATCAGGCCAGATGTCAGATACACTTAGAATGTAAAATACTACTAAATTATTCCCCTCAAGAGAGGCCATCTCTCTTTTTCATTACAGAATATGCTGCCTTATAAGAGGCAAACTACTGTAAGAGTGAGTGGGTCATTGTTGTTTAATGCAAACTCAGCAATTTTTCAGCCATATCATGGCGAGAACAAGTTAATCTTCAATGAGATGATGATGATGAGGTCCGCTTGGTACTGGACCAACATGATTAGTTGGATTTTTATAGTGCTAGCTCACTGAAACAACAGTCCGCAGGTAGACATTTCACTCCACTCTAACACATTATCCTGATTCATAGCCAACCAGTTTTTGCTTTTTCTACTTAATGCTGCGTGCTTAGCAGAGAAGCAACAAATACCAATTTAATAATCTTTGGTTTGATCTGATCGGGGCTCGAATATTTCAGTTGCGGTCGGTGGTTTTATTGGTGGAGGAAACCAGAGTAACTGGAGAAAACCACCGACCTGTCACAAATCACTGACAAACTTTATCACATAATGTTGTATCAAGTACACCTTGCCACGAACGGAGTTCGAACTCACAACTTTAGTGGTGATAGGCACTGATTGCATAGGTAGTTATAAATCCAACTACCATATGACCACGACAGCCCCTGGCAGGGTTAAACTAGTATACATTGTAAATTTTATTTTACAGTTGACAAATATGACAATGTTCAAATCACAGCAGTTTATAGCCATCGGAGGTCCAACCTATGACCAACAACCACCCTTTCAATGGAGTAAATCAGACTTTGGACCGACAACACCACATATAAGTCATCCAGATCTTTGGAAGTTTGGTCCAGTTATGTTTGATGGTTCTGTTGACTATCAGCATTTTGAACAAAACAGAGGGTAGTTTTTTGCTGAAGGAATGTGAAAGAAGCAGTGATATAGACAATAGAACATTTGCACTTTTCCGACTTAGACTCTAAAATTGTGTGTGTTACCCCTGGTTTTTAGTGGGGTTCGTGCTACTCAATCTTGAGTTTTATATGGATGTTTTGTGAATCATTGTTTGTCCTTTTGTACTTTTTCTTTTGGCCATTGTGTTGTCTGTTCTTCTTCGATATACAAATTATGATTTGGTATCTTCAGACTCTTCTTACATGAGTTACTTCCCTTTAAGGCACTAAAGGATCCCCTTTCATGTAAAGATCAATGAAATTATCATTCATTTTTTCCCCATAATCTGTTCAATTTGTGAATTTTCTACTTGCTATAAAATTATCCTCTGATTTTTTACAAGGTTCAAATATCTACAAATTATGAGAAGATTATACTCAAAATTCATTATCCTTTTCATTGCTCTTGCTAGACCGGGCACCATTTTGCCCGTCGTTATGGAAATTCCTCATATAAAAAATGTATAATTTTAGAATAAAATCGGAAATCTGCAAAAGTTCTATTGAGTTATGAAGTCTTTGACTTGATCTTTTTCACCTATTTGCCCAAAAGCCAAAAAAAAAAAATTCTATTTATTCAAACAAATTCTTTTATAATTTTCACTTGTCAGAATCCAGATTTTCTTATCCAGGGCTTTGGGCAAGTGGGTTAGCGCAAAGACTGGTTATGACATTCTATTACTGATGTAATTAAGGCATAATAAGTAATGTGATTCAGAGAACACTTTGTTGCAATATTGTTGTATTATTTATACAGATTCACAGAACACTTTGTTAGAATATTATTGTATTATTTTTTACAGATTCACAGAACACTTTGTTAGAATATTATTGTATTATTTATACAGATTCACAGAACACTTTGTTAGAATATTATTAGCTCACCTGACCCGAAGGGTCAGGTGAGCTATTGCTATCACTGGGCGTCCGTCTGTCGTTAGCTTTTTGCATTTTAATCAACTCCTCTAAAACCACTGGGCCAATTTGAACCAAACTTTGGAGGAATGGTCCTTGGGTGGTCCCCTTTCAGAATTGTGTCCGACAATCCCCCGCCTACCAAGATGGCTGCCGTTACTAAAAATAGAAAATTCAGAAAAAAATCACTTAAAAATTATCTTCTCTGAAACTGCTGGGCCAATTGGGCCCAAACTATGGTGGAATGGTCTTCAGATGGTTCTCTTTTGAGAATTGTGTCCGATGACCCCGGCCGCCAACCAAGATAGCCGTCGTTACTAAATATAGAAAATTTGGCAAAAAAATCACTTAAAAATTATCTCCTCTGAAACTACTGGGCCAGTTGGGCGCAAACTATGGTGGAATGGTCTTTAGGTGGTCATCTTTCAGAATTGTGTCCGACGACCCTGGCCACCAATCAAGATGGCCACCGTTACTAAAAATAGGAAATTCATCAAAAAATCACTTAAAAATTATCTCCTCTGAAACTGCTGGGCCAATTGGGCCCAAACTATGGTGGAATGGTCTTTAGGTGATCCCCTTTCAGAATTCTGTCCAACGACCCGGCTGCCAGCCAAGATGTCCGCCATTACTAAAAATAGAAAATTTGGCAAAAAATCACTTAAAAATGATCTCCTCTGAAACCGCTAGGTCAAATATGCCCAAACTATGGTGAAATGGTCTTTAGATGGTCTATCCTTCAGAATTATATCCGACAACCCCGCCCTCCAAAGAAGATGGCGGCCATTGCTAAAAATAGAAGATTCGCCAAAATTCACTTAAAAATTATCTCCTCTGAAACTGCTGGGCCAACTTTGAGCCAGGTGAGCGATTACAGGCTCCTAGGAGCCTCTAGTTGTATTATTTTTTACAGACTATTGTGGTATTGCCACTTAAAAATACAATTCCACTGCTCATTATAATGCTGCTATCATAGAGAATTAAAAAAAAATAATTTTTGTATCAAAACTCTTTTCAATGTTGACCAGTTCTTTATTATCAAGAACACTAATTGTATAATTAGGGCCCCGCCACTTTGTGGCGGACGTCCTATAGTGATCAGTCTGTCCATCCGTCCATAACAAATCGTGTCCGGGCTGTAATTTTGTTGTTGTTCAAGGCAGTCTTTGCATCTTTTGCATGTAGGTAGACCCCCAGACGATGTGTCGCATACCATTGTTGGTGACCTTGAACTTTGACCTCAAGGTAAAACTGGTCTGTGCGTCCATAACAAATCATGTCCGGGCTGTAACTTTTTTGTCGTTCAAGACAGGCTTTTCATATTTGGCATGTAGGTTGACCACCTCCAGAAGATGTGTCATGTACCATTGTTGGTGACCTTTGACCTTGAATTTTGACCTCAAGGTCAAATTGGTCCCTGCATCCGTAACAAATCATGTCCGGGCTGTAACTTTTTTGTCGTTCAATATAGGCTTTTCATAATTGGCATGTAGGTAGACCACCTCCAGACGATGTGTCGTGTACCATTGTTGGTGACCTTTGACCTCAAGGTCAAATTAGTGATTTTACCACAACAAACTGTTAACTTTTCACATTTTCATCTTCTTCTCTGAAACCGCTTGATGGATTGGTATTGCTTGATTCATAAATACAACACTAAATCCAGCAGGGCAAAGCTAGGCGATACAGGGAAAAAATCAACTATTGATCTTAAACTTTATACTTTTCAAATGAATCAATTATCTCCAAAAGTGTTTTATTACTGAGGTTAACATCAGTCTGTCCTTACAAATTTATGGCTGGGCTCACAGAGATGGATTCCATCTCGATGATATCTAGTTGTCGGTCCTTGCTACAGGCGTACTAGGGGAGAAAACTCTAGCAGTAAAGGATGAAATTTATGCGGATTCTTATTTTCGCCAATGACTCCCACGAATGAAGAAAAAATTAGGTACCCGCGAAAAAAAACACTTATACAGTATTATCTGGCCTCCACCAATAAAACTGACCGCCATGATATAACTGAAATATTGTTGAAAGTGGCATTAAACACTATACCCCTCATTTATATTGTGCTTTGTACTTACCCATAAGACCAAACAAGCCCAATTTGGCTTCATTTGGATCAATGGTTTCTGAGGAAAAGACTTTGTGATTAAAAAAAAATCTTTGTTTGTATAATATTAGTATAAATCTGCTAAACAGAAAATATGTTAAACTACTCACTGCCATACAGCTGAAGTTCAATTTTAAGAAGGGCCCAGGTGGCTCAATGAGTTAGGTAGTAACTACTCATACAAGCCTATCACCAATACGGCATGGGTTTGTGCCCAGCTTTGTAAATTACAAAAAGGGTGCACTCGACTCGCAGCCGCAAGAGATAAACAGGGGTGTGGAAATATCTGATCTGAGCACTTGTCCCCGGGCAAGTCAAAATGGAAATTTTACTTGTCCGAAAAAAAAAGTTACTTGCCCAGACTTTTTTGTTGAATTGGTACTATGCCTTACATATATGTTGATTTATTGAGTTGATTTGTTAATCATTTAACTTATTTCCAATTAAATATTTGTTCATTTGCGAAAGATAATTTTATTTTCAAGTTTCCTTGTATCGCAACCACGGAAAATCAATTAACCATGTTTGTTGAAATTCACGTTTTTGTTTCTTTTCGTATTGTTTATCCTTCTCCGCCTGCGACTTTCGTATTAGCAGTTTATCACTGTCATTATTTGGAGCAGTAGCAACAGATTCTTTACTTTTATGGTTTTTGACGGCGACTTTTCTTGGTTTATGACAAACTTGTCCATCTTTCGAAAAATCAATAATTCAATTTCCGGTATACAGAAGATAAAACCTAGGCGTCGATCCTGAGTCAATGAGAAATGCTAATGCAAAAACTCGATAACCGAAATTGCGTACCTAATTTGTCTGTCTAAACAATCGATCTATTTTTAGTCATCAACCTTTAACTGACATAGTTACACACTGTCCTATCTGATGATCTTTTGACAATTATCAAAAGAAATTTGACCCCCTCCCCCCAGAGAACATGGCCAATTTTCACTTGTCCATGGACAACCAATACACAAAAATTTACTTGCCCGGTCGGTTATCTGTACGAGTCGGGCAAGTCAGGCATGGCATTTCCACACCCCTGATAAAGTTGAACAGTTGCTTGCCAATGGTCGGTGGCTCTCACCGGGTGCTCCGTCTTCTTCCACCATAAAAGCTGGTCGCCATGATATAGCTGAAATATTGCTGAAAGTGGCGTTAAAACACAATAAATCAAATCAAATCAATTTTTAGATACGACAATCTTGGATGTCAACAGAAATAAATCTAGGTATCACAAAAATTATATGCAAATTTAATCATTAGACCAGTGTTCGACGTTAAGCGGTAGTCCGAAGCCCACGTCTAGTAAAAATTATATCGGTCTAGTTGTATGGTGTTGCTGGTGGCCCGATTGGTCTAGTGAATTTGAAAGTAACCAAGTATAGCTAAATACCTTTTCTGAATGACTCGACGAAAATTTTGACTCGTTAATGTGATAATTTTATTTTCGTACAAAAATAGTCACCGACTTGTTTACTCATAAAAATGACCTTAACCTAATAACTGGTACCTTCAAATATAGCGATTCGTAGGTACTTAGGCATTTTCATTTCGGCAACCAGTCGTAAGATGCATCTAAATCCCATCGACAGAAAATTTAAGTACAACGTGTCGTCGTGTTGCAAAGGTATTTGTTGATCGTTAAATGTTAAAACGTGAAAATAATCTTTAATAAGATATAATTTTTACTTTTTATGAGTAAAAATAAAGAAAATAAATATTTTTTACCATTTTCCCCAGTATGAATCGTTACGGATAGTGCTCTGTCATTATGGTTTTTAGTTGTTTATGGTTTCGATAAATCAACATGGTCTGGGAAGTGGCAAGACGGTGCTATTCCGGGGAAGAAGTTGAAAAAGCCCTCTAGAACACCAGAGGAGGTGTCACAGGCTAAAAAAAAACAATATGAACAGAAAAGATCACGATCTTTTAAGCTCCACTGGACCACCAATCACCCTTGGCTACGCTACGACGAACTTCTTCTCTTCGTAGTTTCCTCCACTGTGGAGGACCCGTGTGTGACACGGTAAATTTTTTTTTAGGATTTAAAACTAAAATCATATTGGAACCAATTGAATATTTTCATTTACTCTTAGTATTAAAAGGCTATTACTTTTAGGTATTAAAAAGTAAAAGATGTTTGCACAATAAAGTTATTTACAAAATTTACAATCCTAAAATCAAAGAGCCATTAGTCTTATCACAGTCGAATGCATTTTCATAAATAGAGAAAAATAGTGAAAATTTAGATGTTGGGGTATTATAATATATATATACATGTGTAAGAGACAAGTTGTAATACACCAACATCTAAATTTTCACTATTTTTCTCTATTTATGAAAATTCATACACTGTGGTCTTGTCCATCATTTACACGGAACATGAACAAATGATGTATTGTACATACTGCGAAAAACAGTTTAAGGACAAAACTGGGGCTCGGAAGTTTGTTACAGGATGTAACAACTTTAGAATAGACACCATCCAAATGCATGTATAAAATTAAACAATGAAAATTTGTTTCTTCTTTTTCTGGTAAAAATATCTTCGGTCTAGTGTGCACTGCTTCGGTCTAGTAACTTTAGCAAGTCACTGGCCCAGATGTCTAGTGGTTAAAAAAGTTTTTGGCGAACACTGTTAGACTATGAAATTGATGGTTAGGATGTTAGAGTTATGGTGTTTAACACCACTTTCATCAATATTTCAGTAATATAGTGGCTGTCAGTTTAAATTTTATTGGTATAGGAAACCAGAGTACCTGGAGAAAACTACCGACCTGTCGCAAGTCACTGACAAAACTTTATCATATCAGGTTGTATTGAGTACACCTCGCCATGAGCAGAATTCAAACTCGCAATGTTTGTCATGATAGCCCTGATTGCATAGGTAGCTGTACATCCAACTACAAATATGATCACAACCATGAAGGTGCCTAAAAGAATAGGACATGACGAAGGAACACAATATATTTTAATAAGCCCTCTTCCTTTTGAATTTATTTCACAAAGAAGACAAAGTAAACAATAAATTACAATAATTTACAGGTATGTACATATCAACAAACAAAATGTAACGATTTACGCCAAGGTCGGAAATAATTCCATGAATGATTCTTCCCAGGGATTGTCTGTCAGTCCCCCAGAAATGTCACTACCACAGGGTGAAGAAACATCGCTGAAGTCACTAGAAAATCCAGAATCACTGAGCACGGAATTAATCTGTCCATATTTGTCTGTTGATTCATACATATCCATGACGGAGAGTGGCGATGACGTATCCGATCTTTTTCTTTTAAGATCTGTTTTACAACTTGTGTCTTTTGTCACCATTGCTTCCTGTTTATCGTTACACTGTTCAATTTGTGAAAAAGACTCTAAAGAGTTCTGTTCAACCTGGTCTTGAAAATCATGAATTCCTATTAAATTTTCAATGTCTTTCAATAATTCCATATTGATATCTGAAAGGTCGGTTTCATCAATTTCGTTTATTGCACAAAGGTCTGGTTCAGTTTTCATAATATCGTCAATTTCAATGTCATCAGTAATTTCCTGAGTAATATGAATATTCACTTTATTTTCCAAGTTAGCGTTACTAGACTGTGTACTTTGATCAAGTTTTTCAAGTCCAGATTCAACTGCGGAGGACTCGTGTTTGTAATAAACATGGTCAAATTTAATCAGTTCATTGATGGATTCCAGCTCTGCTGTTGTGGGCCCCACCACTTTGGAAGTGGCTGTGTGTGTGTGGCAATTTCTCTGGGAAGGGAGGATTGTGGTTTTACATCCACCAGTTGCAGCTGCTGTTTCTGACTGTGGGTCGATTTGCCCAACAATGCTAAGCAAAGACTGAAAAGTGAAAAAATAAAATAATGATTATCAATCATCCAATAGTTCAACATTTTTAGCAAATGCATTTCATATAAATTCATAGGCATGCAGATTTCTGTTAATCAGTAAAATTGAATGTTGAATCAGATAATGTGATATCTTGGATAACTCGAACTTGAAGTACGAATAATATGGTCTATCAAAAGCAAGCAGCTTTAAATTCAATACAACATTACGTGATAAAGTTTGTCAGTGACTTACTGCAGGTCTGTTGTTTTCTCTGGGTACTCTGGTTTCCTCCAACAATAAAACAGACTGCCACGATATAACTGATTGTTGAAAGTGGCGTTTAACACCATAACCCTAACCCCTGTTTCAGATAGACACATTTTTCCTCAGTCAATTGATAAATCAGATGCAAGTGTTAACCATAATTTTATATAAACAGCTGTTTCGACTATTGATTTTCAGTAACACAATGATATGTAATTTTACATTGAAATAAATATTTTCAACTACCTATATATGCAATCAGTGCCTATCACCTGTACAGTTGTGAGTTAGAGCCCCGTTCATGGCAAGGTGTACACAATACAACATTATGTGATAAAGTTTGTCAGTGACTTGTGACATGGTTGGTGGTTGTTTTTTTTCTGGTACTCCGGTTTCCTCCACCAATAAAACTGACTGCCACGATATAACTGAAATATTGTCGAAAGTGGTGTTAAACACCATAAACCAATCAATATTTAATCATCTAATGAACAAATAAAATTACCTCATTGTCAGAACAGAGATTGCGTATGGCATCATCCACTGTGACAATGTCTGAGTTTGTCCCCACGGCAGGAGGTCAAAGGATACTGCAGATCCTAGGGACTCAGACTTTGACACAACTGATGAACCAGTTTGGCCCAGTCTTTCTTTTAATTGTTGATTTTCTTGAAGTAATGATGATGAATGTGTTTTTAACTTGGAGTTTTCTTCTTGTAGACGTTTGTTTTGTTCCATTAACTTGGTAATTTGGTGTTCTAAACTTCCCATTAATTCTTTCTTCCTGTCTCTTGCTGTCTGTGCGGCTACTCTGTTTTTTAGTTTCCTGAAATAGATTTTTTAGAATATAAATGTTTTATACAACACAATTCATAGTACAGTATGTTAAAACCATGCATCTGTTCACTATTGTAGATAGGTTAGATCGCATGGGCTTGTTACGAGTTGTTAGTTGCGGGATAACAATAATTTGTAACAAGTCTAGTTCTCTGTGGCTGAATTTGTATGTACTCATACGATAGTCATTGTGAATTTTGTTGATCAACATTTCATTTCTTTTTAATTTTAGTATTTATGACTTTTATATCTTTCTTTAGTAATTTTTTTTTCTGATTTCAACTTTATGTAAACAAATTAATTGAAGCATTGCATCAGAACAAAAGTCAAAAGAATATATAATGACAATATGTTTCAATAAACACCCCCCCCCCCCTTTTTTGAATTCGAGTCGTTTTCCCCTATCTTGTTCGCCCTCCCCATATTTATATTAATATATTCATAGCATACCTTCTTAACATTTTCTCTTCAGTGGTGAGGTTGGTAAGGCGCCGTCTTTTACGAGGTCCACCTCCGTCATCACTGAATATGTCCTCCACAGCTGATGCATTGACAGTAACCAATTTTGGAACATTTCCACTGGACGTGGTAATAAGTATCGTTCTTGTTGGATGTCCTGACATTTTGTCCGTGTTTGTAACCATTTGTAATGAATCGTAGTCAATCTACCGTCGCTGTCGACATGAAATTATCATTTCTTGTTCAAGTCATAGTTGTTTTCTTTCTTGTTGTGTCGTGTTGTGCTGATGTGTTCGTTTTCTATTGGCTACTTTCATTTTGACGTAGTTAAATATCGAATTGCTGATTGGTCAAACATCAGTTCAATTTCTAAAAATAAAATATGACATCGGAAATCCCCTACTTTCAATGGTCACATGATTAACCTGTCAGAGTAACCAAATCTGATGCAACTTAGAGGTACATTAAGGAGTCCGAAGTCGAAATCGATGGTCACATATCGCATGCAAATAGCATGAGCTCTGCAGATCTTTTAAATCAATTAAAGAAAAGCATGCAAGTTATTTAAGGAATATTTGAAATTGTTGAACAGGTTATACGATATATACTGAATATTACATGTCAAAATCTGTATCACATGCTATATCAACCCGAGAACCCTATATAACCCCAAGGGCCACCGGCCCGAGGGTTGATACGGCATGTGATACAGATTTTGACATGTAATGTTTATTATATCATATATAGTGTCTTCACCTCATTCCGTGTTATACCTCGTTCCGATGTATTTTCTTTTTGTGCTTTGCGTACCTCCGTTTACGCAGTCGCCGGTCAGAGGATGCAGGTCACGTTTCACTGACGACAAGCTTTGTTTACATCACCTACTTTTTGGAAATGCTTGCATTTCAGGT